>JAPYZP010000785.1:0-28069 GCA_030522985.1 Torymus sinensis | reverse complement strand
TGCTCACCGACGTAAAGTTTGAACATTTTAGAAAATAAATTTCAAAAGGATTATACTTTTAATCCATTTTGAAACCACTTAATTAAATAACAAAAGTTATAATTTCCTTATTCATTCATTCACTGGTGAAGTCACCCTATTTTGAGCTCCTGAATCCGAATTTCGTAAAATGCAAAAAACAATTTTTATAAACAATTGAATAAAATTGATTGTTAAATTTATTTTTTCGATCTGAAAAGATATAGTCGCATTCTTTGGCTCATTCTGAGTAAAAAGGGTCCTTACATATTTTTACCTTCCACTTATAGTTTTCTCCAAAAAAATTCTCAAAGTTTCCATCACCTATGGGTATATTATATAGATATACATTACCTATGAAAGCGGTGGAAACTTTGAGAATTTTTCCTAAGAAAACTATAAGTGGAAGGTAAAAATATATAAGGATCTTTTTTACCCAGAATGAGCCAAAGAATGCGAATATATTTTTTCATATCGAAAAAAATCATTTTAACAATCAATTTTATTCAATTGTTCTTTGCATTTTTTCGCTAGCCACGTACGAAATTCGGATTCAGGGGCGCAAAATCCACGAGAAGAACCTAAGTGGATGGTGGGGAATGCAATCGGCCACGAAACCTGGGATGGCGCCCAGACTATACCGTGATCCTAAATTTAAAAAGCCCGGGCGAAAAGCGCGCAACGTGTCGCCCGCCCGCCTTCCTACGGGCATAAGTTTTTTACAAAAAATTCCTTATTCTACGCAATTTGAAAAAGTCAAATGCAGTTTATGCTTCCATTATCCTTCGAATCGCGTACTTGTAATGCCCTCTTCTATTATATGCGGATCTTCTGAACGAACATCTGAACCGCCCACGCACCGGAGCATCACTCGTTGATACAGCTGCGTTCACCGTCCGAAACTCACGCCGTATAAGTGCAATTCCTGGGATATCGTAACGTTATCTCGGGGGCACAGCGTCTCTGTCCCAGAGGAAGTTCCTACTCGTCGTGCGGCAGCTCATTATCATACTTACTTATTAACGAAGATCAGGCGTGAGCTCTTCAGCTCTGCGTGCCACACCGATGACGACATCTACTTACACGCCGCTGCCGCCTCGCGCGCAGAGGGAGTCACAGTGCACGCCGCCCGCAGACTGGAGGAGCGAGAAACAGAAGACGAAGACAGCGAGAGCTTTACTACCACGCGCGCACACGGACAGTGTATACACACAGTGCCCGCAACTGCCCGCTGCCCGCCACACACACAGTCCTCGGCTCGCCCCGTCGCGGAAGTAGCTGCGTGTGCGTGATCGTGCGCGCAGGTGATCGCTCTCTTTCTCTCTGTCTCTCTCTCTCTCACTCTCGGTAGTTTCTCGAGTCGCGGCCCCTCGGTGCTTGTACCCCCGCTGCTGTTCTCCCCCTCTCCGTCTCTCTGTCGCCCGTTCTCTCTGTCTCTCTCTCTCTCTCTCTCCGTGCGTGTGCGTGTGCAGGAGAAGAGGAGAACCGCAACTTCGGAAGAAGCGCTCTGTCCTCGTCGTCGCTGCTGCTGCAGGCCCGGCCGTAGACGTCCACTGCTGCTGCTCTCCTCGGCTCCCGTCGTCGCCGCCCCTGCCGCCGCAGCCGTAGATTCTCTGCTTTCGTGCCCCCCGGGACGCTAGCGGACCTCTCGCTCGTGAGGAACGTACAGTGTAATATCATGGCGGCGCCAACGGCCGGTGTAGGTTCGTACACACATATATGTATATTTTTACCCCCTCGTGCTCTCACGCGATTTTGGAGGAAGAGCTGCTGCTATGCGGTTACTTACTCTTGCACCTGCTCTCTACCTCGTACGCGGGGGAAAAGCGCCGAGCGGCTCTGCCCTGGAGCAGCCTGCTGCTCGCCGCCGAGTAACCTTGACAGTTGGCGACTGGGAGTCTGCTGCTCGTGTACCTCCTCGTGCCAGTTGATCAATTCACTGGCCTTGGGTGCATGGGCTGGCTGGCTGGTTGCATGGCTGCATGGTTGAGGTTGAGTGGAACAGCTTCAATCTGAGATATGTGCGACACTGAAGTTCCTGTTGCGATGAACAGGAGAACTTTCTCTTAGTTGCTATTGAGAATTTTTGGACTTATATATATTTGTATTAAATAAAAAATTATACCCGCTGTTGACAAACCATTAATTTAGTCTGACTATAAGAGTAAATTGTTAAATGTCCATTTGTAAGGGATACAATTAAAATTTTAATTTTGGATGTTATTTGAAAGCTTATTCTAAGAAATTTATTAGTTTTTGACGACTGGTGTACTGAAAATGTAAAATATTCCAAACTTATGAAAGTTTCTGATAGCACAGCTCTAGTAATTTGTTTGGGATATCATTTTTGTAAATACATTATTAATTAAAACATACTGCACATTGAAATAATAATAATAATGATTTTCTATTTTTGCAGTTGTACCCAGGAACTTCCGACTTTTGGAAGAACTTGAACAAGGACAAAAAGGTGTTGGTGATGGCACTATTAGCTGGGGTCTGGAAAATGACGATGACATGACGTTAACCCACTGGACTGGAATGATAATTGGACCACCTAGAGTAAGTAGTTAATAGATAACTTAAAGATATCACTAAAAGTGACTATGTTTAAAAAAATATGGTGGATTTGTACTTAAAATATTACTTTATATCTTCATTTTAATGTTATTTCTAAATATTAGATACTGCAATTTATTTAGAGAGCATACATTACTCTTTATATTGAAAACATAGTTTTTTTTCTTTCCTTAAAATTAATACATACTTTAAGAACCAAAATAATGTATCAATTTGATGTATAAATTGATTTTTACTAAAAATACTTCCTTTAGTATTGATTGGTAATAAATTTGTTTTAAAGCTCAATGTAGGTCTTTAATAGTTTTGAAAAATTGATCATTTAGATATTCCTATTGTTAAAAATATTAGGACAATAATTTTTCTTGTAATGAAAATATTTTTAATATAATACAATTTTCCATTTTTTATATATATTTCTTTTTATTTATAGACACCCTATGAAAATAGAATGTACAGTCTAAAAATTGATTGTGGTCAGAGATATCCAGATGATGCTCCAACGGTCAGGTTCTTAAGTAGAATTAATATGAATTGCATCAATAGCACCACTGGAGCGGTAAGATAAAATTTGTTATAATTTTGTTTTGAATTATCATTTTGTTTCAATAGTTTTATACCAATTTTTAATGAAAGGATTAATTATGTAGGTTATGATGCTGATGTTTTTAATTTAGATTAATTAAGTTAATAAGTACAGTTAATACTTTTTTTAAGTATTTAGTACAAATTAGTAATAATTAGTACAAATATATATGTACATAAAATAGTAAAGTTGTTTAAAAATATATTTATTTGATTACTTTTGGGTACTGTAAAATGATGTGACAAATATAAAATTACTCAATAATTAGAGATATTAGTTAAATTACATTTAAATTTTTTACTTTTACTTTGTCTTTGCTTTGTCAGATGATTATTTTCTGACTCATTGAATATTTTTGTATTGCAGGTGGATAATCGTAGTGTACCTATTTTATCAAAGTGGCAACGCGAGTACACAATTAAAACAGTTCTTACAGAATTGCGTCGCTTAATGACACTGAAGGAAAATATGAAACTATCTCAACCACCTGAGGGAAGCACTTTTTAGCCTAACAGCATATAAAGTCATCTCTTCCTGTATGCGAAATAGCATGAGACAGAAGAACTTTCAAGGTACCAAATAATATTGCACTGGTACCCGATGAAGACGTATGATAAAATGAAAAGAAAATGAAGCAAGTGCACACACCTTTGTGAGCATAAAGACAGGGTGTGTTGATGTATTGGTTAGTCGAATCTGTATTTTCAATCAGGTCTGTAAGAATCCTTAGAATTAAATACTGCTAGTGATTTTTTCGCTGATGAGCTCCCAGTTTTCTGCAGAGCTACAACTGTACTCTAAGCACATATAAGATATTTAAGCTGCAATCGCGTATATATTATTCTTACTTGATCGGTTAACAAGAAATTACAGATTCGACTTGCCAATATTTATTAATATATAGCAAGAAGTCATATTTTGAACCTTAAAAAAGGAAAAACTGGAAACACGAACTGTGTAATAAAAATTGATATTCAGTACGAAAAGAAAAATGACAATGCCTTCAAAGTTTTTTGAGAAAAATGTTGCCTGCATTGCTCTGTGACTTGATGAAATTGACTTACTTTATCAATGCCATTTCCATACATGTAAACAATATCTTGACTCATAAATTGAATATGTTTTTGAATCTATTAATGAATTTTTTGTTTAAAAAGGGATATTTTGGATTTTTAGCAATTGAATTGCTATTGTAGTTTTTCTTAACCTAATTTGTTGATGAATTATCTGACAAATATGTAACTTTTTCAAATATATGGATAATATTTTTAAATAACACTTCTTACTAGTAGAATATAAAATAAGTATTAAATAAAATAATGTAACAGAACCAAAGATTCAATTATTCCATAGTGAACAAACCTTCATAAAATATTCAATATTTTAACCATTTTATAAATTAAATTGTTAAAAAGATGGCTGCTTTGAGATATCTTAGTTATCAATTATTAATGGCTTTAGCATATTATAATTTGTAAATTAAAGTTATTTGCAAAATTCGAAGTGTTATATAATTTAAGTTGTTTATGTTTGTCAGATATTCATTATAGGACAAAACCATTTATTTTAAAAGCAAACTTTTTAATGCATAAAACCTTATTACTTTTTTCATTATATAATAAAAAGTTTTTCTTTTATTAATTTGATGTATAAATTGAGACATCAATTACAAAAGTATCTTTTACTAATATGTTTAAAATGTAAACCAGAATGTTTTTTAATGAAGATATAAATGATGTAATTTAGAAGGAAATTATTTTGAAACTGTAAATGATTTAAATTTATATGAAATTAATTAACGATATGGGGTATGTACATTATTTATGCAGCCGTTGATCCATAATCAGCAGTCAAATGCCTGAAATGCACCACGATTACAATTTAAAGCTTTTTCATTCCATATGTTATCTTTTTAAGTCATTTAAAAATCATTAAACTGAGATTACATGCGACATACTCAAGTAATCTGAGTTCATCTTCTAATTCTCAAGCTTGAAAAGTTGATGTTCCCGTGAAGTTATTTAATACAATAAATTCGACAGATGATTAATAATACTCTTCTCAGTCCTATAAGTTTAATTTAACAGTGAGAATTTCGTAAATGTGGTAAAACCCACGGTGTAACAAGTGCAACGATAAAGAAAAAAAAAATGAATGTGTTATAATATTTTTGCAACGAAATTGTCAGTGGATGCAAACGTTAATTAATTTAAAATTGCTTCATAGAATTGTTGTTTTGGCTTTAATTGGTATGGGGGAAAGCATGAAATAACTGCTGAACTACTTTTGTTCATTAAATAATGTCCTTAGTGTTTGGAGCACAATTTTCATGTGAACAACAAACAATAAAAAAACATCATTTAAGAATAAATGTGTGTGCTTAACACAACACTAGTTTAACTCAAATTATATAAAATAAGAGATCAGGTTCCAATTTTGTTACATTTTAGCAAAAAGAGAAATATAATCAAATAATTTATTTGAACATTGTAGTTTGTTATTATTAATTGAAGTACTACCTTTTATTCAAACAGTAAAATAATATTACTGTAATAAGGTATTATTAAACATATTATTATTGTTTTACTTTTTATTTTGAGTATTTTTCATTTGATGAAAAATTCGTAATCTTTCAAAATTTATAACAAAGAAGCTAGCTTACAAGAATTGACTTACGAGGTTTTTATATTCACTGTATAACAAAAAATGAATTTCTAATAAAACTTTGATCATTTACATTGATATTAGTTGCCGATTTCATTGATAACAGGAAAAAATCAGTACAATTTTAAAACAGGTTGTCTAAGTGAATTAATGATTTAATTCGACAAGACAATGATGCCATTGCTTGTATTATTTTATGTACATTGTACAAGTTAATTCATTTGGCGCTGATAACAATCGGGCTCATTGTAACTGGAACAAACCAATGTATTGATGGAACAACAATGGCACGGTCCTTTAAAAAGTGCCTTGACTGAATTAATTTAAATTATAAAACTACACATCGTAACCAGAACCATTATGAGTTCCAAGCAATTTCCGTGAGCTATCGAATTAAATTAAATTTAGATGGTGAAGTTTGTTCACTACTTCTTTTTCGGTGGTATGAATGCTATTTTCGTGTTCTTGATGGTAGTGAACTTATGTCTCTTCAAGACGAAGAATACAGCAGCCAGCATTGACATGATTCCAATTACCTGAAAAGTAAAATGGAGTTTTATTTAAAACTTTTTCTTTTTTTCAAGTTTTAAAAAGAAACATTCATTTTTGTAACAAAATTTGTATGTAATATTAATACGTTTTTTTATAACTCTTTTTGGTACAATAATAATTATTTTTATTTAAAGTATTTTTAATACTTTGAAATTAAAATTTATTACTTATTGCGTTAAAAATACTTACTTTGATAGCAAGTCTTTGCCTTTCATCGTATTCGTGATTAGAAGACCACATTAGGAATGAGGCAATATCTTTAGATATTTGGGAAGCAGTTGCTGGAGTGCCATCTTCAAACTCCAATACCTCGTCATAAACGACCTAAAAAACCGGGGTATTATTCTTTTTAGTTGCAATGCTTTAGTTTGTATTAATATTTGATTCCATCTTACCTGACCCATACCAATAGCACCACCAGGGAAGTAAGGATTGAAATATTGACCTTCCCTAAGGGGAATTCCAGCTGGAGGCTCACAGTATCCAGTTAACAGCGAGAAAACGTAATTCTGAAATTAAATTAAAATAATAAAAGAATAATAGAAGAATATGTTACTAATTTAAATTTTCTTTAACTTTTAATTAAAAAATACTAGTGGAAATTCAGATAATGTTAGTAAATAATATACAAGATAATATTTTTAAAACATTCAATCACAAAATAAGTTTTTAAATAATAGAATCTGTTTTGTAATTTTCAATGATCAATAGAATCGTTATATAACTTCTAATTAAATTCTGTAAAAAATTAGTTTGAGAAGTTTTTCAAAATATTTTATATAAATTATAATTCACCTTGAATACAAAAATACGAAAATATACTTTTAGGCAACTTTTTAGTAACTATTTTGAGACTGTCAGATCGAAAATGTTATAAATATTTGTAATTCTAAATTTAATAATTATTTACTATAATTTTGATATCAATATAAATATTTTAAGAAACATAAAAAATAATAATTAGAAAGCGTTAGGAAAAAATTATAAAAGTTGTGGTTGAAAAATATGACTTTGTGAAAGACTTGGTTTCTAATATAATATTTACCTCTCCTCCATGTCGCGCATTGATAATGTACGAAAGGTCAGGAGGATAGGCACCATTATTTGCTGCTCGAGCAGCTTCTTCGTTGGGGTATGGTGATGGAACATAATCGGAGAGTTTTCCTGGACGCATGAACATTTCACCAACGTCATTTGGCCCATCTAGAACCTATTTACATAAAAATGAATGTTTTTAAAACACATAATAAAATAACATTAGAGTAATAATGGTAAAATTATATATAATTTTGTAAATGACGTACTTGGATTTCCTCAGCAAGAGCTTTAGCCTCTTCTTCAGTATGAGTTAAATCAACAAGATGACGGTAAGCAACATATCTTAGACTGTGACAGGCAGAGCAAACATTTTTGTAGACCTCCCATCCCCGTCGCATGCTAAAATATAGTATAGATTATGCATTATCATCAAAATTGATTATTGATCTGTTCAATATACTATATTGGTACTAAATATAGACTACATTAAAATTATAAAAATAAATGTTTTTAGATGTAGCTAAAAAGAAAATGTAGTTTCCTAACAGTGACTGATAAGTTAAAACTTTAGAATTACCTGGCATGGTCTATTGCTTGAAAAAGACCAGACCAACTCCAGTGATAGTGTGGTGGATGTGCTATCAACTCAGCTGCCCTTACTGACCTGTCCAAGGTAAATATAAGGGCACCGATTCCTCCAGCAGTTACTCCCAAACATGCTGCCATCTATCATAGAAATATATATAAATAAGTCTTCTAAGTTCCATAAAATGTTGAATAAGACATTGACCTTAGATGGACTTACTAATTAAGCTTGGAAGAGGAACCATAGGGATCAAAGGAACTGTGGGAAATTTTAATTTTGGAATTTGTGGTTAATATGGTAAAATGCTATATTTAAAAAAAAGTTTTAATTACCAGTTTTCGACCCCTGGACCATTCTCTTGTAGAAGAGAAGTTACTGGTCTGTAAAAAGAAACAATTATATCATGTAATAACAGAAAATTAAAAATTAAAAAAAATGTTATTATTGCTAAGTTTAAACTTGTTCACCATTAAGAAGAATGAGAAGATGGAAATATAGCAATAGAGATTTTGTTAAAATTAATTTGATGAGGTTGATTTTAATACTTTAATATGCTTTCAAATTTTATCTTGCAATAATAAAAGAACATACCTACTTCAGAAAGTGGTGCTTTTCAAATAAATTTTTCAGAAAATCTTAATATAACTTTACACAATTACTTTAGATCTTTACACAAATTTGCATGATGTAATTAAATTCAACAATCATACTTTTCTAAATCTTTATGAAAATTTGTTTAAGTGCCAAAAGATTTACTAGAATATCAAAATTAATTTTTTTTTATTTCTTCAAGGAAATACCAATTTGTATTTTGCCTACTGTATTGTGAATTAGTATATAGGTATTGAAAATAAATAAAAAAAAAATGCAAGACAAAATTTTTAATACACTTTTAGTTAATGTTGAAAAAATAATATATTTTTATAAATAATAATAATTGGTATTTTGAAATAATATTAGTAAAACATTTCATCCAAGATATACAAATGTGACATATTGTTGACACTTTTATCTACTTGCCACTCTATCTAAACAAAGGTTATTCCAAGTGAAAAGTGAATCAATAAAGAAATAATTCAATGTAATACAAAAGTTATTTTGGAAAAGGGTTACATAAAGATACAAAAGCATCCAAAATATTGTATAATAAAGTAATGGTTGCAAGTATTTGAAAATTTTTCATGTAAGTTTATCAACATTGCTTTGAACTCAATGACAGGACCCATCAGAGATTGAAATAAGAAATGAAATGTGTCATCCATCTCCCAGCTGCTCTAAGCTGATTTACATTATCAATAAACAAATTCGAATGTTTTTGCACAGAGCAACTATACACTTTTAAGTGACATAACTGTCTTCTAAAGATAAACTCTGCCAACCAGATTTTCCTCAAACCCATTCACTGCAGCAGCAATTTTCCCACAATGACCCATCAAAACAAGCCATTACCCAGCCAACAAGTATAAATCCGCCCAGCAAAATCCGACCTGAAAGGTCATCCGTCCAGTCATAAAATATCCGAATCCAGCATTCCCATTACCGTCATGCAATTTTCGCAATACAGCGCAATCCGACCCACCCTTGCCATCGTGCCCTTGTGCCCAAATCGCGAGGGCCACGAGGAACCCAGTGCACCCGCCCAGCTGCGCCTAGCGGTCACGTATCGTAGCCATCCGCGGCTTTTCCTCGCGATTCGGGGGGATTACATAACACGGTTTCGAGAATCCGCGCCACCCGGACGAGGCTCTTCCCCGCTGGCCGTGATCCCCTCTTAACATGCCGATAATTCTCCGACACCCGGAGGCTGGACAGAAAAGCCGCCGTCGTCAGGGGGGCATCAGCCTTCCCGTAGCAGCCGACAAGGTGCCACGGGTCCGTAGCAGAGCGTAGATGAGAGCAATAGCAGCCCCCGCGCCCTCCCCGCCACAGCAGCAGTAGCGGAGCTCTGTACTCGTGAAAGGCTATCAGGTGCCTCGTGCGCCCGTGTGCCCGCCTTTCCCAGCCCCGTGACACCCTCGACGCGCGACGACGCGGGCGCAGACCTCGTGGCAACGAAAGTACGATGAATCGCGAATGTCGTGGGCCCTAGGGGCGGACTTACCTGGTTGAACAATGAGCCGTTCGACGGCTTTAGAAGGCCCGATCGACAAATCCGTCCCAGCGAAGCCGCCATGTTGGCCAGAGGTGCAATGTGCGCGCCGCCGACGACGCGACAGTCGCGAGCTAAAACTCAAGAGACAGACGACCAGCAGCCGAAGTGCTGATGACTGCGCGCCGCGCGGCTCTGCTGCCGCAGCCGACGAGGCGTTCACAATCGTATGGCCGTACACGTAGCTTTTTTAAGCGGCAAACCGTACTAACGTCCGAAATCATCCTCGTCGCTCGATGAATCGGGCTTTCTTATGATTTTTAGCGCGCAAGGAGTTGTTTGGCAGAGCTGTCGTTTTGGAGCGCGCAAGCTTTTTCGTTTCGGAGCAGGTTTTCTTTGTTTTGGAGTATATAGGTGGTAGGAGCTGGAAAAAATTGTGCTTTAGGGTTTGTTCACAAAGATTGTATGGTTTGAACTTCAAAGTTCAAGTATTTTTGAGATGACTAAATTATAAATGTTTTTATAAGATAAATTTATAAGACGATAGATTTGAATGTAACTGTCAATTACTGATTTTGGAGTTGAAAGTATGTATATGAAAAACTCAAGAGGATAAGAATTCATAACCTTATGTTCTTCATCTAATAAACATGCACTATTATAGCAAATTGCATAAAATTACATTTCTTTCTTCTTCTTTATTTTAAAATTTTAATTAATTAATTATAATTTATTTAAATACTTTAATTATAATTAAGTAATATTTTAAAATAATTCATTTTAATTTTCTTTTCTTAATTTCATTTAACTGGTTCTCAAAGATTCTGAATGAAATTTAATTAAACTCATTTATTCACCTATGTACTATTTATTTATAATAACAAAAGACTCGATAAAATAGAACGGCGTCAATGAAAAGTTGCAATAAACGAAATTCTAAATTGACCGAACTATATCTTACTTATTCTATATAAGAATAAATTTCCCTTTTTCTTCGATTTCAACGCCGCACATCAACTCCGAAAAAATTAAATTTGAAAATCGCCGTACCTACAAGCCATCAAGCAGCGCTCGTGATTATTATTTATCACGGTCAGCGCTGCGGGCATACACCTTTAAAAATTAAATCCCCGTCCTCATCCCATCCTCGCCTCTCGCTACAGACCACCAACCAAAGTTGGCCAGCCTACCCACCTCTCCCCCATTCTACCTGAAAAATAACCTCCGCGCATCTTACTCTTACCGTCACGATACCCCCCCTTATACATCATTATCACACTATATCCTAGCCAAAAGTAAACTGTAAATCGACCGTCACCCGGACAGCTCTCTTTCCGTAGTAGCTAGCTCGCTCTCCCCCTCACCGATCCCCTTTGTGCTCGCTAGCTCTCTCACGCACGCACAACTCGCGCAACTACGCATTGCACTACCTACATACACACAGCTGGCGCGTCGCCACCAGTCTCGGTGTGTGTCGCGTCGGTCAGAAACTCTCGCCAGCCGCAGCCGCAGCGCGCAGCGCCAGTTCAGACGTAGCAGAGACGTGGCCGCGAACGGGATCCGTTAATATCGCCTGAATCGCCGCACCGAGAGGAAGCCGCAACCATGAGCGCAGGAATGCCGGAGCTCGGCTCGAAGATCAGCCTCATATCGAAGGCAGACATACGCTATGAGGGACGACTGTTCACCGTCGACCCCCAGGAGTGCACGATCGCCCTGGCCAACGGTGAGTTCCCACTACGATTTGCCCTATACTCTGATATATGTCGCGCACCTATACCCTCTGTCTCTCTCTCTCTCTCTCATACTCTCTCTCTGTCGCTCGCTTCCTCCCCCCCGCCGACGTCGACACGACTCTCCTCTCCGAGATACTTCCAAGATGGACGCGCTTGTTTAGCGGCGCGTATATATTAGCGACGACGCGCAACTCCGAAAAATCCCGATCGCTCTCTCCCCTGCGACCCGTTCGGACACTGGAGAAGAGCGACAGATGAGGATTTCTCGGGGTGCGCGGGGGACGCTGACCCCACGCACCCGGTGCGTCTTCCATCTCTCTCTCTCTCTCCCCCTCGCTCTCGTTCTCTCATCGGGGTCGCTTAACCCGCTTTTTCCGAGCAACGCCGTGCCAATGAAACTCGCGGCTCCTTTCTCTCTCTTGCTCTCTATACGCGTCCCGATTGCTCCCTTCTTCAGGACACGAGAACGCGAGGCCCAAATTTTCTCCACTCGAAGCTTCTCGATATGTTTTTTCTTTCTGTTGCTCGCTTATACGCGCGCGCGCGCGCAAATGGCTTTCTAGAAGCCACAGTGCGTGTGTGCGCGCTCGTATAATACGAGCGCAAGAGAAACAACGTTGTAATATGATGCGACGTGAATCACGCCCGCGTTACAATTCGGCGTCTCCCTTTGATCGGGCTGAGAGAATTGGCAAAATTATGGCTAATTTTTCGTGATGATTAAGTATATTCGCGATTATTCGCCGTGTTGTTGATCGCGAGAGAATCGCGCGATTTTCGTACGTTAATACCCTCGGCGTGTTTACATCGGCCAGCCCGTTTGATTCCCCTTGATACCTGCCCGCAAGGTCTCCGAACATCAGGCGGCTTGTGTATACACGCGTACATGAAAATAGGGAGAAAGAGAGAGTTCGGAGTGATATATGCTGGAATTTACGTGCTCCGAAATTCTCGTGAATTTCATTCTGATTATGATTCGTTTCCGGCGCTTGAGAATATGATATATAACTATGCTGATATGGATTGGATTCTTTGCTAATTATGAAATTGCCTCAAATATTTCATAAGATAATGTTTTTCCTTATTTATAAGGAAAAATCGCGGTTTAATTATTGTTGCTATAAGTATTTTAGATTGCAAAATTATTGGTATTAGAATGATTGACTAGTGTTTGAAAATAATGCTTTGTTGTACTTGCTAAATTTCACTTACTACTATTTAGGTAGCTTAGCGTTTAGTCATACTGATTTTACAAATTTTGGAATCACTAAATCCTATATACTTTTTCTCTCACTAGCATAAATTTTTGATGTACTTTCAAATTTCATTTCTGAAATCATCAAATCATTTCAAGTCTGAAATCAAAAGAATCCAATACAAATAATAAAATGTTGATAATAAAAATTAATATCATTAATATATGACCAAATTTTCCTAAGTGTTTCCTTGAATATTTAAAAAGTCATTTTCAACAATTCCTAAATTTTGAATGTTTTATTTATTAAATTCATGACAAATTTTCCAAATTTTTATGATATATTTCAATTAATTTTACCAATGAAAATATATATCCACAGCATATTTAAGTAGACCAAAATAATTCTTAAAATTAAAATTATATCATTTATGTTATCATAAGTCGTATCAGCCTTTAATCATAAATTTTCCTTTCCAGTTAAATCGTTTGGCACAGAGGATCGTGAGACACAATTCCCTGTAGCACCTCAAAATCAAGTTTATGAATACATTCTATTCCGTGGGTCTGATATCAAGGACATCAGAGTTGTCAACAGTGTCAGTTCATTGCCCAATGATCCGGCTATTGTCCAGGTGTGAACCCAATGTTTTCATTTTCGATATCCTTATATAGCCATATCAATTTAAACTGGCAATGTATCATTGAGTGTATACACAAACCTAATTTATGATCTAGCTAGACTATAAATGATTCTTATAGACATTTAATGAATATAAATTGGGAAATATAAGATTATTACTTTAAAATAAGTTTCTAAATAAAAATAGTTTTATTGCAACAAAATCATTCTAGCAATCTAGATTGAATTTTAATACATTATTAGAAATTATCAATGTTTAAGTGTTAAATTATTGTTAAATTTTTATAATGTTATCTTAAAATATTATATTCATTTCATCTTCTATAAATGCCAAGAAATAATGTTTTATGCTGTAGTTTAATTTGTTTGAGGTATAATATTGATTTTGAATGAAGAATTTCAGTTTTTGTTCTTTTTAACTACAATTAAATATTTCATTTTCAACAATAACTTTAAACATTATTGAGAAATGTGGATTGTATGCAATATCATTACTAAGCAGTAGAAACAAAAAAAAGTATGGAGTTTATTAAATTAGGTTTTTTATTATAGTGATTATTATAGTGATTAGATTTAAATACAGTTCCTTCTGAATTTGCTTATAAAATGTCAAAAGAATAATTACTTCACAATAAATTTAGATAAATTGTAGTGCATTTGATTGTATTGTTATGATTTTATATAAATTTTGTAGATGACAATGCAATCGTCCATGCCCCAACCAGCTTACCAACCGCAACCTGGGTATGGTCATCCTATGATGGGCCAGATGGGCCCAATGGGTAACCAGTATGGACCACCTTATGGCATGGGTGGTATGGGTGCCATGGGTCCAATGATGGGAATGGGACCAGTGCAAAATCGACAGCCAATGACTAAACAGCCAAGTGAGTTGGGCCTGGGTCCTACTGAACCCAGTGCCATCACTATCCCAAACTCGCAATCGGCTGCCACTATTGAGCCATTGCCCAAAGATCAATCTCTGGAGGATGGTAAACTGTTTTTGCTAAAATATTCTATCTGCCAATGGCATGCTTGCTGCTGGAATTCTGCTTACTTTTTTATTGCCTGGTGTGCCCTCATCTCCTCTATACTCTTTTAGTATAGAAGCTTAAGCTTTCTCTTGATTCTGAAAAAATTATGATTTTGATTTAAGATGGTTCAAACGCCAAAACTGACGTTAAATATAAACATTTTTTTTTTTAACTACGTTTTCGAATATTGAAATATCAGTGCTGGTGTAATTGGAAAAAAGTGTATTTCAAGTAAACAAAAACATTTCTTTTAAACAAATTAAATTATTAATAAACAAGATGTCGCCATCTAAAAAAAAAAATTAACAAATTCGACCTTCCAAATTGAAGTCAAATAAAAAATAAAAAAGATTTGTGTTTTGTTAATTTTTTTTTTTTAGATGGAAACATCTTGTCTATTAATAATTTCACTTTTGTTAAAAAAAAATGTTTTTCTTTACTTGAAGTAAGTACACTTTTTTTCCAATAACACCAGCACTGATATTACAATATTCGAAAACAGTTAAAAAAAATGTTTATATTTAACGTCAATTTTGGCGTTCGAAAGCACTGTAGGAAAATATGTAACACTATTTTTCTATAGGAAAGGCTTAAATCAAAATGTTATTTTTTGGCTTGATTGTAACAAGTTATATATATTTTGATATAAACTGATGGAAAACTAGGTTCGTTTTTACTAGGAATTGTTTTTACCAATTTATCAAAATATATACAACAGCTGTTATATTGAATCTCTGCTTTGTAATATAAGAAACTGCTTTCTGTGAGTATATTATTTATTTATTTATTTATTTTTTAGTACTAGTATTTTGCACTTTGCTTTCTCATATTTTTTGCACACATTGCACTTGAATATCATAAAATTGAAATCATTTTTATTACATAAATAATCAACTTCTCATGTCAAGTTTGGCATAATAATGTCCAATGTAAATGCAAAGGAAATCATTTTAATAAAAAGTAGTTGCAAACCCAACTTTTTTATTGCAGTATCAACTGATAAGTATTTAGGAAAATCATTTGTATACAAAAAGTCTTAATAAAGTTATTGGACATTATATGCATGAATTTAGTGTTAATTAGTATGAGTATTTTGTTTGAAATTAATATTTTTTAAAACCATATTTAATTCATTATTTATTTTTTATCTTTTTTTTTTTAATCACATTTTAGATATAAGGGTAATTAGCAACATATCGATTAATAGTATAAATACATTGCTCAGTTCTGTTTATTTGTTTATATATATATATTTTTTAACACTACTACAAAATTTAGAATTTTATAATTAGAAATATCTTAATACATGCACAAGACTTATGATTATCATGTCTACTTGTCATGCATGGAAGCTACAAATTTTATTTTTGTACAAATGTCTTTATTTTTTCAATTTAAACTTTATGAAGTGCTTTAATTTTGCTTTATTTTAGAATGCAGAAAGATGCCATTAGTAAGTTGCAGTAGAACAGATGAAAATTGTAGCAAGAACAGTTAGAAGTAGTAATAGACATATTCCATGTTTCCTATATTATTTATTTCATTATTGCATATGTATGTGTTAGTACACGCATGAGCATATAAAAATATTGACATTTTTCATATAGAATCTAAATGTATAAATCATATTTTATCACATATTCATCTAATATATTTATTGGTACCTTGATCAAGGTTTAGTTTATTTAGGAAAAGAAATAAAAAGTATTTATATTCTGATTTTTTAATTTAAAATTATTTGATTAGTTGTGCATGATGAATTACTACAAAGATTTCGTAAATATTGTTTCTATATTAGAGTACGAATTTTTTTTTTATATGTAAGATTGCGTGTATTAGTTTTTCAACATTAAATGAGATTGGTGGCTCGACAAACATTTGTTCCCCACTTACTGTTGTTGACTTATGCTCATAAAGTTATCATTGCATTTTTGAAAATTAGGTGTCTTAGACATTATTGGTGGAGGATCTCGCTCGACGACCCCAACTTCGCTTCTGACGAGAAAGAGCCCGACAATGGATCAAGGTGTGCAAACGGGCCAGCAACAGCAGGGCCAGGCTAACAACATTGGCAAGGTCGGAGATAAGCAGAACCTTAGGAATATCCAGGGAGCCCACCGAGACCGGGATAGGTGATTACCTTACTCACTATTCATATTCACTCACAAAGGGCCCCGCACAAAACAAATGGAAAACAGGGTACAGTAAAATTGGCTGTTCTTTTCATCAAGGTGTCAAAAAACGACATACTGTATTTTCAGGCAATTTTACTGTACCACATTGATTTTCCATTTGTTTTGTGCAGATTCCTTTCTCAAGTGATTCTATTTGACTGTTTGAAACGCACTATCTTTAACCTTTAATAATAAAGAAAAAGCAATGTTAATTATTACAGCCACGGAAGCGGCAGGACCAGCGGAATGTCGCAGTACAACGAGAACAAGCAGCACAAGGATATGCACCAGGGTGTCCATCAGGGTGTTCATCAGAGTGTCCACCAGGGTGGTCACCAAGGCCAGGGTATGCGCAACCGTGGCCCAGGAGGCGGCGGCGGTGGTGGCGGCGGTGGTGCCGGTGGCTGGGATGCCCGGCGCGTCGGGCAGATGCGCGGGGGAGTCCGTGGAGGCGGTGGCCGTGGTGGTCGTGGAGGTAACTTCAGGAACCCAATGCCCAGCGGCGCGAAGCCCAAGAATACGCTTAAGTTCGACAATGACTACGATTTCGAGCAGGCTAACACGGAGTTCGAGGAGCTCAGGTGAGAGATTAGATTTGCTATGATTTGCTTTGACATGGTTTGATTTGGTATAATGAAATTTAGAACGTTTTATTTTCTGTGATAACATTTGTAACAATAATGCTTGATGTTTGGTAGTGACTAATAGTTTAGCTTTTTAAAAGTTGCAAAACTTGAACTGTATCTATGGTTTTGTACTGTTCAAGTATTACACAATAATACTTTTTAATAAGAAAATAAAAATTGTAGTTTATTTTCAAACTTCCTTTTTATTTCACTTTTATTAACACATAGATATGCATTAATTATTAGAAATTATTTGGTAATATGTAGTAGTTTTTCAAAGCATGGAACACACTCGTTTGTTTTGAATAATCATTTGAAACAAACAATTTGAACCATGCAAAAAAAAAAAACATGTGGCAATTTTAAATCAGATACATAAGTCAAATTTGTATTCGGTTACGCTATGCCCCAACATCAACAACTATTGTTTAAAATGTTTACTTAACTAAATTTATATTCATCTATTTATTACGTTATAATTAGAATTTATTAATAACTATTAAATGCTGCATGAAATTAGAATCTGCATATATACGTGTTCAATTTAGAACTCGTGTAATCATTTGATGATATACGCATACCTCCCTTCATTGAATCAATTCGTTGTCTTATTTTTTAATGTAGGTCACAACTGGCGAAAACGAAGATTGACGGTGGCACTGAGAACGAAAAGAAGGACGATAGCGGCAATGAGACTGGCGCGGGCGACAACGAGCCTGAGGAGGATTCCGAAATTGTTCACTACGACAAGACGAAGTCATTTTTCGACAACATTAGCTGCGAGGCTGTTGAAAGGAGTAAAGGGTTAGTTTTAATTACTTCTAACATTTTGTATAATATGAAAATAATTTTATATTAAGAAAACAACTGTATATAAGATAAAGCGGACCTCGTAAAAACTCATTGTTTTATGTCTTTTCGCGTTTACAGAAGATCTCAACGCACGGACTGGCGAACGGAGCGCAAGCTGAACTCGGAGACGTTCGGCGTGGCGTCGATGAGGCGCGGCGGATTCCGCGGCCGTGGCTACTACAACCGCGGCAACATGGGCGGCGGCGGTGGCGGCGGCGGTGGCATGTACCGCAACAACCAGCCCGGCAACCAGAACTTCCGCGGCAACTTTCACAGGAGGGGCGGCGGCGGACGCAAACCGAACAATCCCAACCAGCAGATGGGTGGCAACCAACAGCCCAATATGGTTGGTTGAACCATTGATTATAATTTATTTGAGATTTTGCGAATAATGTTACATTTTTTCAAATAGTCATATTTTTTAATGAGATAAAAATTAATTATTAAAGAAAATAGTTAAATTTCGTATTGCAAATAGTTATAGTTGATAAGTTATTTCTTTGAAATGAATAGTCTGAACAATATAAAATTAATTATCCACTCTTTCGGATAGATTTCGGCGCCCGCGACCGGCAGCCAGAGTAACCGCAACGTGACGAGCGGCAGCGCACCCGAGCAGACTAGCAGCAGTAGCACCAATGCCACGACGCCCGCGAGTCAGTCGCAAGCGAGCCGCCTTGTCACCGGTACCGCGTAATCTCCGTTCCCCCGTCGACGTATCTCCTCGACTCTCTTCACACTCACGCACGCGCGCGTCACTACCACTGTACACAAGAACTGCAACCCACGACGAGAAGGAGGTTGAGGGAAAAAGCGAAAAAAAAATAGAATCCAAACGGCTAGGCTCTTCTCTCTCCTCATGCTCGGTGACCGGAGGCCAACGTTCTCGACGTTGAGCTGATTTGTCGAAAGGTCAAATTCTTTATTTACGTCGATGAAAGCTTAACTAATGTCCGAATATGTAATTTACACAGTATAGCTGATTTAAAGTTGCTTTTCGGCAAATTTTCGGTGCGGACGCGAAAACAACAGCGTGAGGGGCTGGGAGGGGAAGCAGTCGAGTCGCCGAAACGCTTGACAAAAAATGAAAGGCGAAACAGCAACGCGCTACTAATTCATAAGTATTCATTTAGTGTGTAAGATTTTTACGGTAAACGCGCGAGAGTGAGCGAGCGAGCGAACGAGATCGAGGACTGAAAAGAGATAAGGATGGCGTAGAAATGGTGATTATGGCTTTTCTCTGTGTGGCGATCGGTTGTCGATAATGAATATAAGAAAAAAGAGGTGAATAGAGGCAAAAAAAAACAATGAAATATAAGCACTTAGAATTATTGTAATAATGCGAAGAAGAGATACTGATGTTAAGTTGTCGTGGGCAAACGAGAGAGAGAATTAAAACACGGTAATAGAAAAGTAACATTGTAATCGTGCGCCTGTAGCGGGTACATTGTATATCGATTTATGTGTGTGAGTGTGAATAATAAACGCTGGAAGAAGTGCGCCGGATGCATTTCGGACTTGCAGGTTTACTAAAAGTAAATATAATAAATGAAAAATCAAGATACACATGCGCGCATAGGACCACACGGCACAAGCACACGAACACTTACGTCTACGATGCCAATTATGCATTATTATTCTATATGTACGTATAACACCGTCGTGATTTTGTTTATTTTGACAGAGAGAAACGTAATTTATAAAGCTTTGAATAGAGGACGTTTGTTCCTTAGAAAAAAAGAAATGATTCCCAAAACGCAAAAAAAAGTAAAAGAGAGTAATGGGGTTTTAAGGAAATATTAATAAGGAATGGTATATGGTAGAAAGGCGACCCATGGAATAGTTGGATTGTATCCGCTTGACGGAAGAGATGGCAAACGAGAAAAAAATAAAAGGGAATAGAAAGGGAATTTTATCGTGAAGCAAAGATGTCGCGCGTGTTCTTTGCATTTTTGACCGAATGGTATAAAGAATAAATAAAAAAAAGCATTTTGTGAACGAGAAATAAAAAGAAATAATTCCATTGCGTTTTCTCTTTAAATAACTTGTGTTTAGTCCTTACGGTGTTAACTGCTAATTTTTACAGAGACGTAAACTCTGCGTGTATAATCTTTAATAAACACGAATTATAGAATCGCTAAAACAAAAGAGTGCACCTCTAGGGTCGAAATAATTAATCTCTCTCTCGTGCCGTGGTGGTCACTTATTGTATAAAAAGAAAAAAAAAAGAAAATGGAAGGAAAAGAATTAATCAATTATTTCGAATATAGCTGTAATAATTAGTAACCTGCTTTGATACGTCGTCGCGTGGATAGCTTTTCTATTTCGGGAGAGCGTTCTATTGTAATTAAGGTTACCAGTGCCTGGTACAACTTTTCTTCCAGAGTTAAGAAACGAACAAAGAAAAAAAAACGGAGCAGCGTCGTGGGTGCGCATTTGTCGTATCTTCTCGCTTACAATTAAAAAAAAATAATTCAACGTTTTTTCGATTGAGAAACGAGAAACGCGTTAACCCCAAACTAGAGTAAAGGTGGGACAAATGCGCGATCGGTGACGCTCGATGATAGAAGATAAAAAATAAAGAAAAAAAAAACTAAAGACTTCGTGTGTGCAGGTTACTTCGTGTAGAGCCGAAGGTGTTATGTTCCGGACGAGTATCAAGGCGTGCGCGCCGATCTTGATCAATGTGTTTTTTTAATTCACAAAAGTGCATACAACAAAAAATGGGACTCGTAGTGTGGAAGTGAAATGAGGGCGGGGAGGCGTTTTCCGTTTGCCGATATAGACTATAGGACAATACGGCGTCGTTATTCCAAGCGATCAGAACTATTCATTCATTATTTTTGAGAGCGAGAGAGAACGAGAGTAAGAGAGAACGGGATATGCTGAACCGAGATATTGAATCGTTTTACTTTTATAAGCTTACCGGACGGTTTTGATTATTTTTTTGAATAGAAGGGACGCACCAAGCCATTTTCGATTTCAGAAATAGAATGTGACTTTGTGCTTACTATTGAGTGTCGTGAGCGTCGAAAGAATCGAAACGATCGAAGCTTCTCCTGGCATAAAACTACTTACACGATGCTTCTTCGGGGTACGAAATTGTAATAGCGGACTGCAATTGTATAAAGCCAGAAGTAATGAAAAAAAAGATAACGAAAGATAAGTAAACTCAATGCTGCGCTGATCCGCTGCGACTCGCGACACTCGGTGTGAGATGTAAAGAAATGAAAAGGTGTAATAGAATTTAAAGTAACGCATGATTGTACGCCGCGTAACGGAAAGAAGAAAAAAAAGAAAGAAAACAAGCAGATCGAATGACGTTTGTTTATGACTGTTATTTTTGTATGGCTCTTAAGAAAGGGTCCCCCGTGTAACGCGTCATTGTAACTAGGGATTTAGTTGAAGCGAGTAAGAATAAAAAAAAAGATGTAAATGCAAGTGATGAAGCGATAAAAAAACGAGAAGCGGGGCCTCGAACAAGCCTTGGGCTTTAAAAAAAAGAAAGAAGTAGAAAACGAATTGCCAAAAAACGAGAAGATTGAAAAATTCCAATTCGCGTAGTGAAAAAGGAAGTAAAAAAACAGTTTCGCCGTTTATCCGTAATGTAATTAAAACCGATTCAGAATCAGACAGTATGGAAACCAAACGAAAAAGTAATAGAATACGATGTGCACGATTTCCTGACGATAAATGTTTTTTTGTTTTGTACAGCGGACATTGTGATTCCCGAAGCTGAAATAATACAAAGATGAAGAAATAACATAACGACTTTGACTTTTTCATTGTTTCCTGAATTATCCCTAATAAACCTTTGACATACCTTTTGATAATTTATAGAAGACTATATAAACCAACTGTACTATTATATACATAATAAAAATAGAATTCTACTTTATATTCATTTGAATGAATTTGTGTATATTACTGTAATTATAATTTTTGCAGTGCTAAATTAAGTATAGAAATTATGTTTTATATGTTTTAAATATTCCACAATAACTTTCTCTAAGTATTATCCTGACTTTAGAACAATTATCTGTAATTAAATACAAGTGTAACACATAATGTAAGTGTTTTTTTGATAATAGTACAAGATCTAACCAAACTTATTTTTTACATAGAGAAAGTATTCAACAAAGCTTCTTTCAATCATAAAAAACCTTTAGTATTGTAACTAAATTGGTTATATGTAAAAATAGAAATTAAAACGGAAGATTTAGTTCATTTTAAACAGTATTGCAGTGGAAGAGTAAACGCTTATCATTGGTATTTAAATAACTGCACTATAAAAATGCGCAGATTCCCATGATAGTTTACAAACAACTTGCGCGCGAATTATAACGCCAATCTCACTTTTTCTCCTGGACTAATCTTTATCGCTAGTAAGTACGTAGATTGAAATTCCGGCTAAGCGCTAAAAGGTCAAGGAGACATATTTTTTACCCTTTATTTTCGTCGTAAAGCTCATGATAGCGTTCGATCAATCGTCTATCACGTGTTAATAACATTATTTTTTGTGCTTAATAGGTGAAGGTGATAAAAGTGAGAAAAAAAGAATTCCTTAGATCATTGGAACGTTTATTTACAGTGTATAATTCAAGCTTAAAGAGTAGAATTTATTTTCGTTTTCAAAGAGCTTTTCAGTTCAAAGCTTTTGTTATAGAGAAAATGAGAGTCAAATCTTTACGTGGCAAGTTTATGTCAGACTTTGGACGATTGGCATGGCGATAATTACTATGATAGCTACTATAATTTGGCCCTGCTGTCCTTTTATCATCGAATTCGACATGCGAACGCAAGTGTCACAACAATTCCACGTTTTCCTTATCTACTATATATAGCATTAGAGAATAAAAGCTTGCGCACTTACTTAGAAAGCCACGTTGCGCTTTTTCATAAGCTTTTTTTTCTACTTATATTCATTGATACAAGTGAAAATAAGATAGTAGACGCGCGTAATGGATGAAAAATAGCAAGCGAATCAGGATGACTCGATGTACGACTTCCGTGATGAAGACTCGACATTTTTTTTAATTTTTATTTTTAGTATCGTTTTCTATGCTTTCCACGTTAATCGAAAGAAACGAACGTCTATTTGAACTCCAATTACCATGTAGTTTGTGCCAGCTGTGTATCGTTTATCGCGGAGAGAAAGGCTTTTTTATTATAGCTCTATCGTTTTTTCAATTGAATACATTTGCATAGACCCTTTGAATTAGCGTCAAGGAATGAAAATAGCTTCGTACGGTTTCATATCTGAATAAACTGACTAAAATGATTTGAATCTTCTTTGTGCAGAATGTTAATTTTATTTCATAGGTATGTTTGCTGAACTGTTGAAGTTTCAAATAACGTATATGTAACGATATGATATACCATGTATCTTTATTTATTTTTAAACTGAATAGACTTATTAAGGCATTCATCTTTATTATCTATACTTATTAATTGAATACAATGAGAGATAAGCGATATTTATATAAATAAAATTATGGACTTGACACAAGAGAAGTTGGAAAAAATGTATAATTAAGTCACTCATAAAAATTAATTGTGATTGATGTAAAACGAGAATTCCAATTTAAATAAGAATAAATATGTATAGCAGCATAAGGTATATAAGTACTTTTTAATAAAATTATCTTTTTTATTTTAGAATAATGCATATGAAAGTAAATTTCTTTTGAAAACAATGTTAATTCTACTATAGTCATTCTATCACAATCAATGACATGATCACTTAAAATATACGTCTTTCAACAATAACAAAGTATACTTTCATTTTCAATAGAATTTATTGTTGAACATTTTATAATTGATCCAATCAGAACTACTGTATAATAATAATAATAATAGTAATATAAGAATGTATTCCTTGTACAATCTCACTTCTTTTCCAGTTTTGCGTTTTATCAGCGCGCGTCTTTAATGAAACAAAGTCTTCTTCGCGGCTGTGCCGCGAAAGAGCCGTCATCAATCGTCTCTCTCGCTGCGCGCAACAAAAAGATATAAAATGTTATATATGGCGCGTCTTCTGTGCACTCGCTCATGATGATCTCTCTGTACAACTAACATGATGCATGAACTCGTCAGCGCGGGTTCAAGTTGATGTCGGGAGCGTAATACAGAGCTGAATGCATGACGCATTAAAAAAAAATGTCGTGATCGCGAGGGTTCTGCTTTCTTCTTCGTCTGACTGCAATGATCCCTTTGCCTCCTTCATAAGGACTCGTTGTTTTGACCAAGTTTCCCACTTAGGTATCGGCTGTTTATAGTCCATCAACACATGAGAAGGATCAGCTCCGGGCACTTTGAGAGCGGTAAGTCACTATGCTTAAAAGCGAACTCTTTCGAAAAATAAGAAGATTCGGCTCCTTGGTCATGGAAGAAAAAGTCAGCAGATGGAAGTTTTTAACTACTTTGATTGAGAAGAGTTTATTCCAATATCTTCGAGTAGAAATTCTCCTTCAATGGGAGTGAATTACTCCAATTTTTGGAGACCATACATCTCAGATTTGAGATAGAACTACTCCAGTAATTCGTGGGAGGATTTCCGACCCATTTTTCTTTTCGTGTGTGAGTAAACTAATAAAATACGGCATAATATATTCTAACTATTTAACTGTGACAAGTATATATCTGGTATTAATTCAAGGTACGACTGTTCTACTTTTGTCTTCGAGCAAGACGGCGACTATACAGTCAGTCCTCCGACTTGCCTTCTCTGTACGGGCCCATTCCCCCACATATAACATGCAATTTTACAAAAATATTTCCTCCTAACTCGGTCATAAAAACTATGAAAGAAAATTTGAGGCACACCCTAGCGGAAATTTAGTTTGCTCAAAACGGTTTAAAAAAAGTCGTAACTGTTCAAATACGTTTAAAACTGTTTAAAAGTGTGAATTTTTGGACGTTTAAAATAGTTCTAAACAGTTATGAACAGTATTGAACAATTCTGAATACTCTTATTGAAAATGTACTGATCAGGAATTTATTTGAACAGTTTAAAACAGTTTTGAACAGTTTCAAATAGTTATGAACAATTTTAAACAGTTTTCAACAATTCTGAATTTTTGTATTGAAAATGTACTGATCATCAGGAATTTATTTGAAACAGTTTATTTGAAGAATTTATTTAAACAGTTCAAAACTATTTTAAACAATTTAAATACAAAACTTCAGAACGGATTAAAACTGTTCAAAACTGTTTTGAACAGTTATAAATGGTTTTAAACAGATTTAAACGGTTTTGAACATTTATGAATGGTTTCAAAGAGTTTGGAACAGTTTTAATCCGTTCTGAAGTTTTGTATTTAAACTGTTTAAAATAGTTTTGAACTGTTTAAATAAATTCTTCAAATAAACTGTTTCAAATGAACAGTTATAAATGGTTTTAAACAGTTGTAAACGGGTTTGAACATTTATGAATGATTTCAAACTGTTTTAAACTGTTTTAAATAAATTCTTGTCAATTAATAATATTTTATTACAAATGTTCAAAACTGTTTAAAATTGTTCGTAATGTTCAAAACAGTCTAAAAGTTTTCAAAACTGTTTAAAACTGTTCAAAACTGTTTAAAACTGTTCAGATCAGTTCAAAACTGTCATAAACATCCACAAATTCACACTTTTAAACAGTTTTAATCAGTTTTAAACAGATTTGAACAGTTACGAATTGTTTTAAAAAGTTTGGAGCAAATTAAATTTCCACTAGGGCACCTCTGCAATTAATTTTTTCTCGTGAGACTGCTTCAACCGGACATAAATTTTTCTTATGGAAATTTAACATGGAAAAAATGGACGAAAAGCAGTCACTATATGATGATTAGCCAATATTAAGATAGTTATATATCCTAAGACAAAAAACCTTGTACTTTGTAGAATAGTAAATTCTGCAACAAGGGACTAAAGCCGCAAATTATTCCCGCGGCAGTTAAAGCAGAAGAAAAGAGCTTTTATTCACGCTAAGAATCGTTAAAATCTGGTGCAAAGTTGCGTCAATTTCAATTCGCAAACAAAAACAAAAAAAATGATTAAAATCTGAAGAATTAAGTAAATTGGCTAAAAATCGATCATTTTTGTCATTTTTGCGATTTGTGATGAAAAGGTACTGAAATTGGGTTATTCGGCTTTAGAGATGCTTATTCAATTGTTATATTTGTGCCAATCTATATTTAAATTTAGATTTGATAATATTTAGGTATTTTGTCTTTGTTTTTAATAATTACATGTTATTATTTGTGTTTCTATTATGCAACTTGTTACAAACAAGTTGATTAAATTTTTTATAAGAGATAATATGTAGATCGAATTAGAAAATAATTGAATGAATTGTTTCGATTATCGGAGTTCTAAAGAAATTTAAAAATGTTTGATGTACGGAAAAGTAGATAAATTATCAATTTAGTATTTAAGCAAATAATTTTTTTAAACAGATTATATATTTGTAAAAAAGTTATGTAGATTTGATTAAACATTGCGGTTCAGACTTTCAAGTTATTTTTGCTGAAAGATAAATTTTTATCTTATTTTTTATTTATTTGTTCATTTATTTATTTATTTTATTTTATTTTTAGCTATACGCCGGCCCTCGGGCACTCAGATCACCTAAGAGCGTAAAGTTCAACGTTACACCTATGGTACGAAAACTAATTTCTTGTCAGATATTATAAATTACTCATCACCTTCATTTGACTAAATTCTTAATCTATTAATATAGAAGTTCAATTATTCTTGAACGCAGTAAACAATTTTAGCCACAGTATCATGAAGTTCTACATATAGGCTTGTCTAAACAAGATAATCACTTCAAATTCATTGCTTGACGTCTATCCTTACTTGTCTCGCATGTTATTTCGACCAAATTAGGTTTCGTCGAAGGACAATCCGTCAAAATTTAAGGTTGTATGCATATCAACGTAGTTACACTTGCCGAATTTCTCAGAAGATCTTGAAAACTTATCTTTTTCACCAGAGTAATTTGCGTCAATTTATCGAGACAGTAAGAAGTACCTTGAAGAAAAATATTGGGGTTTCTCAATACAATTGAGGAATTTCCTTGGTAACTTCCATGCGGTGTGAATGATTCATAGAATATGTTGAATTATTGATGCTTTAATATTAACTAGATTTCTATTATTTTTAAAACTATAATAATAATAATAATAATAATAATATTTAATAAATTTATCACCTGTAGGACAAACATTTTGCTCCAAGTTTTAATTCGTACAGGTTTTAAAATATAAAAAAGTGAAAAAAAGTTTCATCCTACTTCACTTACTTTCCTTACAGGTACAAAAGATGTATAAAAATTCCATGGCACCATAATCTCGATAATTTCCTCAGCATCTGTAATTAAACCCCGAACTAATATCCCGAAATCTGCGAAAAAATCCGAAATATGGTTTTGATAATTTTTTTTCGAGCACACCTACCAGACCTGGTTTTTCTCGTTGTTTGAAGTAATATAGGGTGACTGCACCAGTATTGGAACAGTCACCAGTGAACGAACAGTTTCTTTATATATATGAAAATATCAAGCTTTCTATGTATTGTTTATCTGACATGGCAATAATTTTAGAATCCTTAAAAATTGTTATTTTATTTTATGTAAAAATTTTGCATAAAAGAAATTATCTTGTTACGAATAAATCATAAAATCGCCGCTATTAAGTGTTCATTCACTGG
>JAPYZP010000784.1:0-44110 GCA_030522985.1 Torymus sinensis | reverse complement strand
TTATTCCATATAGACCAATCAAATGAGTCTACAACAACCAATCAAAACAGTCTTATTGTGATGACAGATTTCATCCATCACTTTTTTAAGAGAGGATTATTTTTGTTTTGGTAAAAAAATTAACAATTTTTGTATAGTACCAGCGACATCAGAAAGCCCTACTGCTAATGATACTAATGAAAGTTAATTGCACAGCTAGACTCGGTGCATAATACGTGTAATTTCGTATTTCTCAGGCGATACCGCAGTGGGGCGTGCTGGTTCGCAGCGAGATCGGCTTCCTCGTGCACGAGGGCGACAGCCAGGCGAGCAAGCAGCCTGGCTCCCGCCTTAAAACGCCAAGCCTGCCAATTTGGGTGACGCTCTGCCTGGGCCATCACGGCGTCCTTTTCAACACGAACAGAGAATTGCTCAGGAATTATCACGCCGAGAGACGGTAGTTTTCCCCGCCTTTTACTCTGTCCATAGCTGATAGCAATTAATCCTAAAGTGCAATTTCAGTTCAATATTGTTTTTATTAAATAACATTTATGAAGGAATTGATCATTTCTTGATTTGAATTAAAAATTATTGGAATATTAAATTTTCACTAAGAAATTGACGCTTAATGTAAATTGAACGTTTTTAACTTAAAATATGGCGAGAGATTTTTAAATTCGTTAGAAACAACAACCGATTCATGCAATAAAGTACGCTTTGACTTAATGGTCTGTAGGTTCGATCTGCAGTATTATACTTGCGGTGGAAGTCATGCTACGTTAACCGTGGACACCAGAGCCCGAGAAAATGCATCGGGGATCGAAGGCTCGGTCTCGAGAGACAGCACGGACATCGCTGCCACTCCGCTTGAGAAACTCATTCATTCAAAGTATGACAACATCTTTTATGCTTACGCTTCATTAAGACTTTATTTATAAATTTACTTAAATCACGGTCTTGCGTTATAAAAATTCTCTTACTTACAATTAGTAGTCTAAGAAAAAAAATTATGCCAAACTTATGAAATGTTTTACCTCCTTTAATAGTTAAACGAAACAAATAGCCTATATTGAAAGTGGATGAAAATAAAATCTTTTTTCTCAGAATTATGTTTTTTTAAATTAAAAAAAAAAGTTGTTTGACTGATATATAAAATTAACTCGCTTACAAAATTAGTTTCCTTGTTGTATTTTGTAAGTAAGTAATTATATTTTATCATTACTTATATAATCGTACTTACAAGAAAATAAGAAGGAACATTAATATATAATATTATCATTTTTATTGTGCTTTTGCGTGGAATATATATTCAAATTCAGCAATTTAAAGCCTTTAATAAAAGTAAAAGATAATAAATGATTTTATACTATCGCAAAGGTGGCAGGATGCGCAGATTCAGTGGAACGGAACGCCAGTACTGTGAGGAGCCTACTCTGCCGCGTCCCGTACAATTCATCTTCGACCGCTCTATTGGCCCGCACCTGCGTGGAACATCGGCCGGTCGAGGAAGAAAAATAAATTAAAACAGATGCTCTCTCTCTCTCTCTCTCTCACTGCTTCTCGTCTGGGACTATTGGTCTGTCGATTTTATCGACTTCAAGCTCCGTAAATAGTGGACTTTAGCATTTGGATTTACCGCAATAATTCGACGTTGCCGCACATTGACTTCTTTGGAAATCTAGGCAACTGTTCGCTGACAATGTTTCTCCGAATCTTCACGACCCTATTCGTATTTTACGACATTCAGCATAGAGATTGGTTTCTCGATCAATAGTATAGCCAAGATTTTGAAATCTTTAGATAGTAAATGTTAGTTTTTCAAAGTTTAATTTCTTAATAACGGTGCCTGGAGCTAATGTACAGAATCTACTTTTTAATTATCGATGTTTGGTGTTGCTATGTATTTAAACTACTAGATTGTATTTTGTAGACGTTAAACAGAGGAAATTAATGGTCGTTTATTAACCGGACAACTTATTTCGAAAGGAAATCCGAACTCAATATCTTATAGCAAAATTGTTTTATTACAAAAATTGTTCCTGGAGAATAAGATTTAAAAAAAGAAATAGTTTCATAAAGGATCTTATATTATGAGTAAACTATGTTTGTAAAAAGATGAAAAATGATTTTAATTGAAATAGTTTTTAAAATGATTTAAGAATTTCCGACTACTTATAATTATATTATTTTCATATCTTGTGATGGGGGATGTCGGAGCTTATTACAAATTCCTATATCGAATTTGTTATTATTTAAATTTATTTTTAAGTCTTCTAATATTATTGCAGTCATCCAGTGTTTGTAATGAGTTGGAACAGTAGATAACTGAAAGAAATAGTAAAAACTCTAAAATAAAAAAAAAGAATAATGTAAAATACTAAAATGTCGGTAAATACACGTAATTCTGTATAGGTTCCCACATCCCCTTAAAGTTTAAATATAGTAAATGTTTTATTAAATTTTTAATTGAAAATTCAAAATATATCAAAGACAACTTGTAAATTCAAAAGATTTGTTATAGGTTACATACATAGTACAGGATCGGTATCTTATTGGTTACCAATTTATTGTAGTTTTCTGCAAGTCTATTTAAAAAAAAAAAAGTAAAAAAGCACAAAACTATAAGATATATTATTTGACCAGAAAAAAATTGATAATGTTATAGAAGCGATATGAGATCCACAATAATAAGCTAAATTATAAAAAATATATGTTGATTATACTGAATAATGCATTACCTACATTAAATCGATCACTTGACCTTAACAAAATTTTCCATTTGTTTTGTAGTTACGTTCAAAGAAAACATTATAAACTTATCCTAAACTACGGAATATCTGCCAAAAGCGATATTAGCTTTGCAGGAAGCTAATTTATTATAAAAATGTTTTAGATAATAGATTATTGTGAACCAGTGAAGATGATATCGTAAACATTAAAATTATTTATAAGACACATTTTTCATATTTTTTAATTACCTATATGTTATACTTTTATATATATATACACCTTCATAAAAAATCTTACGTACAATATCTCACACGAGATATTATCCAAGACGTCTCATAATTTCGATTTGATCTCTGACTGTATTACATATTATTTTCTAGCAACTGATTAAATATAGAATTTCTGAGGGATTTCAAATGAGACCTCATGTGAGATTTTTTAAGAAGTTGATTATATTTTCTAATTAGCTATGGGTGAAAAAAGGTAAAATGGCTCAATTAGAAATGTGGTTGATATAGTTATCTTCTTAACTTCTGACGTGTAATGAGGGATTGTCAAAAGCTACAAAACCATGGTTATTTAAACAAATTTATCAAAGTTTATATAACAAGGTTATGTAAAGTGTAGAAACAAATCTTATTTTATATTTCAGTTATGGATTTTCAGTACTACTAGATATTGCCCAAACATTGAGCGTCAATCTGTAATAAAAGCATGGGAATTCATGTTAAAATCATGATAGGAAAATCAAATAATGTAAATTTTAAATATGATACGAATCATCTAGATTTGATGCATGGTATCAGCTGTGAGAATTTCTGTGGATAGTCAATGTTTTAATAAGCACCGAATTAGCCTAATGTAAAAAATAAATTATTAAGCTTTTTTAATTTGTTATTTTTCTGGATAATATTTTAAAACTTGCCAATGTTAATAACAAAATATTTAAATTATAAATGGTGTACATAACTTAGTGTTGATCAATTAACTATATAGGTACATGAAATATTGCAAATACAAATGTTTTTAGAATTGACTATAGTATATACATAAAAATCAAAAATTTTTCTTTTCTCAAATCCAAAGATATTTTATAAAAAGAATTGTTATTTGATTATTTGTTTGCATATATTATATTTTGAAATAAAATATAATATAATCGTTAAATTGCATAAGCAGTTTAATTCTACTTATAATCCGTATTATGTTGGTATAAAGATTACAAAAAGATATTAATATTGATTTATATTTTTTTTTATAATTTCAATGAATATTCTTTGACTTCTGTACATGCAATTTAATAAATAACATAATCATAAAATTATATATCATCGAAATATCCTTATGTTTGCGAAAAAAAGTTCATTGATCTATAGGTAAACACACCATGACCGTTCATCTACTGGAAGCCGTAATGTTATCGATTTGTAGGTAAACGATTCTCGTGCTTCCTGTTAAGTGCAACAACGTCTTTTGTAAACTCTACGTCACGAACCTTTACACTGTATCGGATATTGGTCAATAGAAACATTTTTCGATATAGTTTTTAAAGCTCGAAATTGTAAAATACTCAATATTCAACTATTACAATTCTTTGCAATTTCTCGACTATATTCATAGCTAATAAGTTATTTTTCATCTAAAAGTTTGAAATAACTTGATATTTAAAGATTTAAAGTGTTATATAATATTATAGACCCAATCAGATTATTTACCAATAATAGTCAGTAATTTTGTACATTTTTTTTATACGTAAAAAAAAAATTTTTACGCTTTATTGCATTATAGAATTGTTTTCCCAATTCACAGAATTTTTTAATACTTGAGTTATATATAAATAAAGTAGAGAAAATAACTATATTTAAGGCTACAGTTTGGTAAAACATAAAATAATAGTCGCAAAAGTAGAAACATCGCAGATAAATTAGGTGAGTAGTATGAAAAACTAGTGTAAAAGTGCTTAAGACACCAGATATTTTGTTATATAACATTTTTAATCTATAAAATGACCCACGATCAGCGTATATTCCTGTCATAATAAATTCTTACATTTTATGATATTATAAAGTAAAGAAATAAATATAGCTTATAGAGCCATGCGCGTGAGAACTGGGCTAGAAAGAAGAAGCGAGAATCGTCCCGAACGTCGGCGCGCTCGCGCGCTGCGATTATACGACCGCGAAAACTCCCCCACCGAAGATTCGCCTGGCTGATCCGACGCGCGCCATTAGCCCGCGAAATGGTCGCGCGGCGCGGCCGTGAGAAGAGCCGCGGCGCACGATGCACCTTGCGATGAAAGGAAAATCTCTCCCTCGGCGTCTTCTTTGCTTTGCGGTTTAGACGCTCGGCTTTTTTCGACCGAGCTCTCTGCGGCTCCGTATACTCGTTCTGTTTAGGACTTTTTTCGATACTGCCTTAAGCGATGTGATGGTTCGTTTTAATTAGTTTAAGCGGCCTTTTTATGCGTGGCTACAACGCATGTTTATCAACATGTAAACAATTTACGAACATTTGGTCGTTATAAAAACGTCGCAGTATTCGAAGCAAACTGAAATAAATGAGTTTTAGGTCTTGGATTAAAGTTAAATAACGATCTATATCTTTTGGGAAGATTTCTAATCGAATGAAATGCAACGATCTAAGAAACAACAAATTTAATAACATCAAATTACATTCATTTACAAAAACAGAAAATTCACGAAGATAAAAAAACAGTTACGAAAGCCCTGTAAATAGCTATTTCTAGTTGAAGACGTCCAATTTTGAATCACAGACACAGACCAGACCGTATAACGAGAAATGGTAAAAACTTCAAAAAGACGGGCTTTGACGACGACAATATTTGTGTATAAAAAAAATGTATATACGAATCCCACACATTTGAACTCGAGTAAAATTGCTGCGAGTCAGACGTATTCTTGCTCAGCCTCTGGGTAATCCTCGAAATCCTCGTCTTCTTCGCAGGTGGCATCCTGGTACCTCTGGTACTCCGATACCAAGTCGTTCAAACAGGCCTCAGCCTCAACTAATTCCAACTCGTCCATACCTTCACCAGTATACCAATGCAAAAACGCTTTTCTTCGAAACATAGCGGAGAACTGTTCGGAAACTCGTTTGAACAGCGTCTACGTTAATACAAATTAAGATTATCATTAGTTTTTTTTTGTAAGTAGAGGTGAAATGTGAATAATTGAGATTCTCATAATTATAACTGTCGCGCTGGTAGCTTAAGAGAAAAAGTTACGGTTACTTTATGCTATTTAAATCTTCACTCTACTAGTGTAATAATTATATTTATCGAGATTCCTTATTGTTTTGAATTTATGTATATATGTGCAAATCCCATGAAATCTGTGACGAAACCCGAAATATGGCTTTGAAAATTTTTTTTCGAACACACCTACCAAACCAGGTTTTTCTGGTTGTTTGTAGTATATATAAGAGATTTTCGTTTTTGAACAGGGTCCATCGAATGGTATACTTTTTCTAGAACAACTTCTTACTTTTTAAGAAAATGCCCTTTTTCAAACCTCAGCAATTTAGCCCAGAAACGATCTACTCAAAGTTTAAAAAAAGAAAATAAAACTAGACACAAAGAGCTTTAATTCCTTTTTTGTAATTAAAAAATGTTTATTCCTTCAACAGTTACAAGGGTTTGATGTTGAACGTCGAAATGACATAAAAAGTCGGCATTGCCGATTCCTGCGATTTGTGCATTTTTAAATTAAAGCTCTTTGTGTCTAGTTTTATTTTCTTTTTTTAAACTTTGAGTAGATCGTTTCTGGGCTAAATTGCTGAGGTTTGAAAAAGGGCTTTTTGTACCATTTTCTTAAAAAGTAAGAAGTTGTTCTTAGTATATTCTCTTATATATACTAAAAACAACCAGAAAATCCTGGTTTGGTAGGTGTGCTCGAAAAAAAATTTTCAAAACCATATTTCGGGTTTTGTCGTAGATTTCGTGGGACTTGCACATATACCTATATTATATGTATAATAAACAAACCCAACGCGTGTTGCTGGTTAAGAAATTCATTATGCTATTGATATATATCTGACCTGAATTGCAGTGGAATTGGCAATGAAGGTGGCCGATATTGTGTAGCCGGTGGGCGGTATATCACAGACGGCCGTCTTGACGTTGTTCGGTATCCACTCGACGAAGTACGGGCTGTTCTTGTTCTGGATGCTGTACATCTGCTCGTCGACGTCGCGCATCGACATGCGACCGCGGAAGACGGCGGCGACGGTGAGGTAGCGGCCCAGTCGCGGATCGCACGCGACCATCATGTTGCGGGCGTCGAACATCTGGTGGGTGAGCTCCTGGACGGTGCTGGAGCGGAAAGTTCGGCCCTGCTCCGGGTAGAGGGGCGAGAAGCCCGTTATGAAGAAGTGGACGTTCGGAAAGGGTACCATGTTCACCGCGAGCTTGCGCAGATCGGCGTTCAGCTGTCCGGGGAACCTGTCACGCATTGCCTTGCATTTTTCACGTCGCTCAGCGAGTTCTCAAATTTATCGTGTTTATATTAATTTGCGATTTTTACATTTATACTCTAAATGCTTTTATTAAAATTTTATTGTATATTTCAATGTAAACGTTATATCAGATAATAATTATAGGGAATTTAATATAATATGTACGGAGAGAAATTGTCCAGTAAATTTTACAAGGTACTATAGTCATTCTCTCACAAACTGCTCACGTGACAAATTTTACTATGTACTGTAGTAATTTTTTGTAGGGAACCTACGAATTTTTCTAAAAAATTCTTGTAAAAATGCCAATATGGGCAGTCTGTGAGAGAATCACTCCGTATGGTAATGGTAACAATAATAATAAGTAGTATTCTTAAACTACTTTAAAAGTATTAAAAAAAATGAAATTAAAATTTGTACATAATCAAATTTATGAAATTTGAATTTAAATGAAAAAAAAACGCTATAAGAAAAAGCTGAAAGATGCAGTATAATTAAAGCGGCTCTTTGCATAGAACAAAAGATAATTGTAAGAGAGTCTCAGGAGTGTTCGAGTCGGTTGGTAATTGCCAAAAAGGTGAAAATAGCAGGTTGTTAGAGGAAATAATGATAGAGCGAAGGTCGGGGGCGCTCACCTCAGGCAAGTCGTTACCCCCGACATCGTCGACGACACGAGCTTATTCAAATCGCTGTACGTGGGCGTGGGCAGCTTGAGCGTGCGGTAGCAGATGTCGTAGAGCGCCTCGTTGTCCATGCAGTAGGTCTGGTCGGTGTGCTCCATCAGCTTGCAGATCGAGAGCGTCGCGTTGTAGGGCTCGACGACGGTGTCCGAGACCTTGGGCGACGGCACCACCGAGAACGACGAGACGATGCGGTCCGGATACTCCTCGCGGATCTTGGAGGTTATCAGGGTTCCCATGCCCGAGCCCGTGCCGCCGCCCAGCGAGTGTGTCATCTGAAAGCCTTCACCCAAGCGCTGTACTTTTTCGCTAATTAAGCGTCCTCGCGTGCTGGCCGCTCTCTCTCTCTCTCTCTCCCTCTCTCATTGTACAAGGCCAACGAAAATATATATAAATGTCTGGGTAACGATCAAGCGAGCGTTAAGATAAATCAAAATAATTATGGGAGTCTTCGTATTTCAAGTACGAAGGCATCTGACACCTACTTGAAAAATTAGATGAACAAAGAGATAAGATTCTTCGAAACGATTTCATTGCTCAAATATAACTATTTTCATATTTTGATAAATAAGAAAAAAAACAATGTAAAATAGATTTTTTTTATTGACTTTTTAACAATTTTGAAGATCAATTTATGGAAGATTTTGAAAATTAGTTCTCGTTTTAAGTGTATGTGGAAGACACTTATACACGTGACTGTGGGAATAAATTTAAAAGTTTTTTTCAGGTTTCTTTTTATAATTGCTGAAAAATAGCTTATATAGCTCCTATCATCTCGAATAACTACCGCTGAACCGGTTTTGAGGTTACACTTTTCAAACAATTATATTATTATAAATTATAACGACTTTTTAGTACCATATAAGTAATAAGTAATGGATGTTTTTTATATACATTATTGGTAGATTTTTCACCTACCTTGTAAGCAGTCGCAGGATTCCGCCTCTCGTCTGAGGACCTCCATCACGGAGTCGACCAACTCCGCGCCCTCGGTGTAATGTCCCTTAGCCCAATTGCTACCGGCTCCAGAGTTGCCAAAAATAAAGTTATCCGGGTGGTAGATTTCGCCAAACGGTCCCGAGCGCACCGCCTCCATCGTGCCGGGCTCCAGATCGACGAGAATCGCTCGAGGCACATACTTGCCGTCCGCGACCTCATTATAGTAGACATTGATGCGCTCCAGCTGAACATTGTCCACCCCCTTGTATTCGCCGTGCTGGTCCACACCATGCTCGTTCGATATTACCTCCCAGAACTAGGTTAATTTAACGATCATGAGAACAAAAATAACTTTCTTTGCATTGGAGATAAAAATACTAGAAAAGGGACAATGGGAGTTTCTGTGAAACAATTCAAGTCCATACTGTCTGCCATGAATTACCAATGAGTTGAGTTGATTATATATAAGAAAATCTTTATACATTTATGTAACGACCACGATTGTAACAAAACTAACCTTAGAGCCGATTTGGTTTCCACACTGTCCCACTTGAATTTGAACAATTTCCCGCATTTTTACTGAGAATTTTGAAAAAGTGTGGAGGAAACACAAAAAATTTAGCCTTCAATCATGAAAGTTTTTAAATTTTAAAAGGGTTAACAAAAAATTTTGATTGTGTCATGAGATGGAGGTCTATTACTACATGGCTGTCAAATTAATCCATCTTGCATTGTAAAACAATCGATTGTCTGTTTTCCATTTCATCGTACCTAATCGTTTTCGAAAATTTTCACTTCGAATCTAATGCGAAATCTAAGTATCTATTATTGTTAAAAATTACGGAGTTACTTAAACGTAACAAATTAAGAAATAAGAATTACACAATACAAGATGTCTCCAAACTAAAGAATAGTTAATAAAAAAACGTATTACCTGATTTAGAATGCGATATTTTTATCTGAAACATTATCTTTTTCGATATTCTTTGCACCCATTAGACAAAGTTTTAAATTAGTACAATATAGATATGGCGTCAAAGACAATAAATTTACACAGTGTGAATTTTATATCTATCTTACATTTAGGACTTATGAGTCATATTCTGTTCTAAAATAGCAAAACTTTTAAAAAAGCGCAATTTCAAAAATATACTCAATGACCTTTTAATCTACGGGTCTTATAGGCTATTTATAAACAATTTCGAAGAAAAAATTAAATTAAAACATTATTATTTAATGATTAGCTTATTTTTATTAATTAAAAAAATTAAAAAACGTTTTTGAAATATTTTATTAGAAATTTATAAATATTATGGATGTATTCTTGAAGTATGTACGGCCCCTTTGCCATGCAGATATTTTGTTTCCAGATCTAACGATATAAGAGAACAAATTAATTTAATGGAAATAGTTTCTTTAAAATATGAAAAATCTTTGAGGTCAATATTTTGAAAACGTGACAATGAATAGATAAATACTAGTGGGAAACCAGTTTTTTTTATTTCAGTATATCTAGTTACAATACCGGAGCGGTAGTCGCTCCTTGTCGGTTACATATATACGAGACCAACACACTCGTAGCCTGAGGAAGACTAATGCGTATACACGGGAGGCATCGCTATACCTTCCGGACGGATACACATGCACATGCACACATACATTTACCGTAGGGAAGTGAATTTTTTGTGATTTTCATAAGTCAAGTTTAAAATTTTTAAAAGCTTCAACAAAATTTTTTTTTATTATTAAGATAATGCTTTATTATCATTACGAAAATAATAAGACAGTATAAGAAAGTAAGTTTTACTGCTCGTAGGATAAATATAATCTGTGCGGATGAAGCAATTACCCCCAATTTTGGAAGAATGAAAATAATATTTCAGTGCAGTATTTATGAAACGTTTGCACCTATATACAATAGATACCAGAAAACCTAATAATAGTTTTCGTTAGGTAAGGAACGAACAAAATCATTTACTTAATCAGACCGAATAATATATCGTAGGTTTAAGAACCTTGACTGTCAATGTATTTATTAGCAGCGGCTTTTTTTATGTTTATTGATAATAATTATTGAAGCCGCCTAAAAGTCTTCATTACACAAAACGGCTTAGCGTCCTTGCATGCGCAAACCACGTTGTGTGAGCCACCTGTCGCGCCGAATTCCTTGCCCTTCAAGTAAAGCTCGCGAGAGACGTAAGTCTACAAGCAGCATGCAAAGAAAGAGAAAAATAACGCCGGCTCGAAAGACAAAGAGACTTCGGGCTGCATCGCGCGCGGCGCTATATATAAGTACATTCACGATGCGCGCGTGTACGAGGAGACACGCGCGCGGAGATTCGAGCGCGCTGATAAAAGCTTGGGGGGAAAGAGTTCACGTGAGCGCCGAGCGTGACGCTGACCTTGCGCGCGCACCGCGGTGACTCTCCACCTGTCGCCCTTACCGGTAAGTATAGCGAACCCATATACGCCACCGCTTCACGCCCATTTAATCCACGCGCGAATAACCGCTGCTGTTGCTGCTGATTGTGCTACTACTTCATTGCACGAACATATTATGCTTATTACAGCTGTGGACATTGACCTAAATTTTTCATTATAGGCTGCCTGGACATGCGCATTGGCCAAATACACAAATACGGTATTTTTAGATGATGAGCTCGAGTAAACAACCCACATTCTCCCTGCACATCAAAATTCAGTCATTTTCATCTCGTAGATTTACCTCGACTTGAGCGGTCATAAATCATAACATTTTGATGAAATAAATGAGAATGTGGGTATAAAACACTGCTTTTACCATTGTTTTACTAGATTCAACTTTTAGCAACCATATCCAATTAGTTTCATCGGAATACATGTTTCAGAAGAAACTTGAATAACGTAATAAACGGAATAACATAAACTTTGCGGTTTGCACGCCTAATTTTGTATGGATATCATTGCGAATGCTTTGGAAAGAACATTCATAAGTTTCTGGTCGATGTTTCGGAACATATAAATAAATAATTTGAAGTAAAAAGAGCCACACTGATACGTTCTAATGTTTGAACAAAAATGAAATATAAAATTGTATGCAATTATCAAACGAGAAAAAAGAAATGATTTACTTATTGAAGGATATCATTCCAATCAAATGAGTCATACGAACATTAAGTTTAGGAAATTAAATAGTACTCACCAAAAGAAATGTATTTTTATAATTTTTCTAGAGTAAGAAGAAGTTTTTTAAAAGTTATTAGAAAACACTTATGTATCGCATAAGGTAGGAAACAAACATGTATAAATACTTCCATTATAATCAACTTCAAATTAACATAACTTTAAACATATTTTATTTTTATTTTGAAATAAAGTGAGTAGGATTTTTCATATTATCTTATAACCACTTTATTTGAGAGACAATCAGTATAGCTTAGGTGAGATAGTCATTGCCTGATAGTAAAAACGGAGAAGCTGCAGTGCCAGCGACAAAGAAAAAGGAAACAATGAAGAAGCATCTTTTGTTTAGAATAGCTTGGTTCTGATCTCGCTGTATCAGCATTCTGATTGTAGTACATACGTTATACTGAATACGAGTTTATTAGCATATGGTGATAAAATACCACTGACAACAGTTTAACGCCCTTAGTTTCACTTCAGTACTGACGTCGTCATGTCTCAACAAAGTCCGTATAACTAGTATAAAATCTGCTTCCCCCAAAAGCATCTTATAATTTTCTAAAGTCCTTTTTACCAAAAACTTTTATAAAAAAATGAAATATAATTACTTTTGAACTATACATCGTTAAAATACTCTGTCAACTTTCTATCTAATTCTTGATTTCTTTTGAATGATCGATAGCTTTTAGAAAGCAAGCATAATAATTGATTTAATAAAGCAATTATATCACGTTACTCTGCTTGACACGTCATGTTGAAAATTCTTCATTAAATATTTAAGATATTATGTAGCGTACGTGATGACGTTAAGAAATATCTCGGCAGCAGATAATTCACGTACGTGTTAATTACCAAATACTTTTATAATATCGATAATGATTTTGTGCAAAAAAATGACAATAAACTACAGTTGACGAAATCGCAGCTAGATAATCGTCATACGCAAAAAATGATTCTAATGTAGCAAATTAGCAGCTGTGATTCTATTTCGTCATCAGGTTCTCAGCCTTTAAACTCCTAAAGACGAATAATCGAGATAACAATGAGTACAGAAACACAGAAGGCGCGATCGCACGCGTATATACATTTGAGCCACTAATATGGCATTATTTCGAAGCGCAGCACACCCGGTACAATACACGCACTTAGCGCTAGAGGTGCCTGGGCGCTGACACATTGGTCTCCCCGCATAAACCAGCACAAGTACAAATCGCTCGCACGCACATGCGTAAAATGCAGGCGCAGAGCTCGTATGCATGTATACATGTACATGCAGAGGTAAAAAAGAAATGGTGTGCGCGTGTGTGTAGGTATACCGCGAGGGAAGGCAGGCGCGGTGCGTCCCCCCGGCGAACACCTGTCCGGTAGCGGATGGCTGCTTCTCGCTCCCCTTCTTCTGTCTCTCGGCGGCGCTCTGCCGCGACTTCCTTTCCCCCGATGCGCGCCGTGCTTTACTCTGCCGCTCGGTACTCTATACTCGGCTCTACTATCGTAACGCACCCGCGAGCGAGCGGACGCGCGAGCGCGCTCCTCACGCCGGTTTCCGCCTCTTTCGACTTGCTCTACGCGCGCAAGCGCCTCCTCATTTCCACCAACGGACACACGCGCGTCTTTCCACGACGACAAACGTCCGAGTTTTGTGTTTGTTGGCCGATTTTTTGCTTGTGAATTGTCGCAGTGCTAATGAATAATTGTGCCCTGGGAAATAAAAAGTAGTGAGATACAGTTGTGCTGGTGGCTGGGAAGTGCGTGCGAGGGCTGAGATCCTCGCGATTTTAATAAGAGCACCTTGCGGAACATCGGCCCTAAAGGATATTGGTATTGTGAATATTCGATGCTTGTGGGTGAATGCACTGCTGTCCGTGAGAAGCAGCTGCGCCGGAAGAATCAACTTTTCATGGAACTTTGGGCAGGAATTTCGTGGTATGTTTTCGATAATCGCTGCCTTTCTTTTATGCTTAACTTTCTTCCTTGCAATTTGCCAAATGGCCAATAATATCTATTTTTGTAATAACCTTTCAAGAATTACTACACAGACGATGCACTTGTTGATTTTGCCAGTTTATAGATCTACTATACCTGCAGTGATTGCAAAGTTTATACATAAGAATAATAAATCAACGCATCAGTGTATTCACTTTGATTCAATAATCAAAGGCAAAAATAATATTGTAAATTTCAAAGTTTTTAAATTTAAAATCCATAAAATACAAAATGAAATTTTATGCTATATACGAAACATTTTTATTATACTTTTAAAATCTAACATTTAAAAAGATGAAATAATCTATTTATTGCAGACGCTAAAAATTTGATATCCATATTTATTTTAATTACAATAGACATAATCAAAAACAACGTGATTCTGTCGTTAATGAAATTCAAAGGGTAGAAAGTGCGAACCGACGAGGGTTGCCGCTCTCACGGGTGACACAATGACACGTCATAGATGAAAGATTTTAGAGTAGGTCGTATTACTCGCACCTGCGTCATGTTTATTCAATAAAAATTCTGCTCCTCCTCTACCAAGTATTTAAAAATTGTTTATTATTATAGAATGTTTAAATTAATTTCCCATATTTTACTGCAATTCGAAAAGTAAACATTTTTATAACTAATTATAGTCGTGTTTAATGACTGTTTCGAAAGAACCATTTCAAGAGCTATATATAGAATTCAATTGTTAAGCTCCAATTAATTCGACTGCTTCCAAGAAGGAAGATTGTCTAAGAGAAATAAATTGATTTTACTTATTTTTTTCAATAAAGGCTACATAGGTCTCAAATATCTTTTTAAACTCCTATGGAAAAGCAGATGGATTTTGATTAAATTGGGATTTTAATCTTTGAATACCAATTTTAGTTACATACATAACTAAAAAAAAGAATAATAATTATATTATACAATATAAATATTCAACAGCCAAAGCACAACAATGACGTCTAGAGTATGAAAAGAAATGAACGAGCAGCTATGAAATAATTTTATACGCAACAGCTCAAAATAATATGAAAACGGAAATTCATTCATAGAGAGGCTACACATATTCCGCAACGTGCGTTCCCTCTATAAATTCGAATTTACATAGTTTCAATCCGCGCGCTGCACAGAGCTGGTTAACAAATCTGTCAAAACTAAAACCACATCAGCTCGAAAATAAAAAGTTTCGGTAAAAGAAAAAAGAAACCGTAAAAAAGCCAGACGGTTTTTGCCCCGTTGACCATAACGAATCGTCTAAACGGAAAGTGAAAGAAGAGCGATCGTAGTAGTAGGGGCCCCCGCTATATAGCAGTGATTCACCTCTTCCTGCCGATATATATACATGCGCTCGGGGGCTTACCCTCTCAACTCCTCGGAAGGCGCGCGCGTGCGTATATATACATATAATACTCTAGCTCGCGAATCGCTCGAGCATGGCGCGTCTTCCGCGCGCTACTCCCGTTCACGCTTCGCGGGCTCGCGAGAGAGTTGAAGAAAGAAGAAGAAGAAACAAGGAGAGAGAGAGAGAGGAAGGGAGCCACGAAGGAGAGAAGGAGAGCTGCTGTGTGCCCTAGATATGCCGAGCTATCTTCCCTTATTCATCAATTTGGCCGCGGATCGCGCGATAAGCAAGGGACCATTGTCCGCGCGCTAGACGATCTCGGACGCGCGCGCTTGGCTTGTCGGACTTTCGCCCATTCGCTTTTCCTATCTAGTCGACGCCCTCTCCTCCTCCGCGAATGTGTATGGACAGTTTTCTCTCATTTGCATCGGCCTTCTATTCTCTTTTGCTCTATCTCCTCTCCTCTCTCTTTCTCTTCACGACTTACTTACGATTTTTCAAAAAACAAAATCCTACGGATGAAGGATATTGTAATTGCTCGGATTTAAGTATGATGCTGTCGCAACTTCTTTGTCCTTTTACTGCGAGCCGGAAAGCGGTTAATGTGCCGAAGTTAATGTGCTCCTTTTAGGAAGTATTTGGAACATCCTCCAGATCGAAAAAACTCTGAATAATATTCCATTACTGCATGTTATATAAGATTTTTCTATAACGTTAGTTTGTATAAATGAATCTTCTGAGTAATGATAATTGAGATGTGATTGCTCTTTTATCAAGACGATAAATTTTGGCTTTAAGTCATCAAGCTAGCTATTCTGTTGATTTTACAAACTAAAATAAGTGTTTTTGATACGTTTTTCTTCTTACAGATTAGACAATCTTTTGTCTCATCTTTATTTGATATATCTGTTATACTAATACAATATTGACGATATCAAAGTATCATTTATATATATAGACACGACACGATATTTTCTATCGTCAGGTCAATGGTTTTCTAGTGGTTCTTCCAATTTCTTCTTTTAGCCACAATGCTTCCTGAGTATAATTTGCAGGATGAGTTTTTACCGCAAGATATTCTAATCACCGAATTTGTCGTTATTCATGGAATGTGAATTAATTTATAAAAACGCATTTCTTTCTACATTCATAACTGAAAATAGCAACATTCCCCGGAAATCCAGGAGCGTCCTTAAGAATAAACAATCGATTTCCTGCGAAGCTCAAGCGCCGTATAAAACGATAAAAACCCGGCGTCGAATGACGGAGGAAAGAATAGTTTGCACAATTGAAGACCCTCCTTCCGTCTCGCGACGTGTCGTTCCGCGATGCTCGCCTCTTATTTGGTAATTTCCCTTTGGCGTTAGTGAGCATGACTTTAATGGCTATAGTTTCCGCAAATGAATTAGGTAGCTATAGCTGCCTATGAGTTTAATTTTGCTTTGCGCGTGCTGCGTTTTCCTCTTGTGCCCCGAGCGCTATTTTCTATGTGTGACCGTGAATCATTCATGCGTCGAGGTGAAAGCCAATCGCTGAACTTTTTCTTTATATACAATTTTCAGGAAGATTACATATATATTCCATTATCATTGTTTTTAGTGTTGAAAGATTCATTCAAACTGCATTGTTTTGTTTTAATGTTAGTGAGATGCCTTTATTTGCTACTGATTACATAGACTATACTGTAAAAGTAAATGGAATTTTCCTATACTTTATTACTCTTTGTTTAGAAAGTTCACATATTAACAAATTCCTAATGATGTGTTCACTTATTTTAGACTTTCTTCGTGACATATTGCTTTCTAAGCGTGTAAGAAATGAACACCTTTTTTTTAAGAACAATTAAAAGATTCAAAAGTTCATTTTAGAATCGTATGTTTCATTTAATAGACTTAATTGGGTTTAAAATAATTTAATATCAATCGATTTTCTTATAGACTTTTTCATAGTAAATATAAAAAAGCTAGTGGAACAATTTAATAATCAAAGTTTGTTTTTCGATTAAACAATGATGATAATGTAGTACTAAATGCAAATTACTTAATTTTACATACATTTTTTTTTACCTAACTTTAATAAAATAGAAATCGGTAAAATTTATTAGGTATGTACTAATTTAATATTTTCTATATGTTTATCCTTTTGCTCCTTTCATTGATTTTGCGACTTTTCGTATAATAAATCAAATGATTTAATCCGATTACTTCCATCGTGATGCAGCAATACATTTTGTACGGAATTTGGATATTGTAGATGGCTGAACCAAATCACAACCACCATCAAAAATATTGAAAAATTTGTGAGAAATTCTAAATTTTTTTATCATTATTTTTAAAGGTAATTGAGCAAAGGAGGTCGTTCCAATTAATATTATATTTATTAGTTGCTCTCAAAGTGTCAGGATAGACTTTTTAATTTAACGACTTTCACCTCTATTTGCAGTACATCCTACTATGCGCGATGATCGGCTTTTGCTTCCTGAATTTCATGTTTTAATATTAAGTGCGGACACGCCTTCACAATTTATCGTAAAAATGACAGTTTCTAATAATATAAAATAAGCGAATGTAAAATGAACTGTTAAAGAAGTCTATATCTCAAGAGAAAATCTAGAATGTGAAATTTGCTTTGTATATGAAATTAGGTATGCAATGCTGAAAAGAAATATAATTGCCTGATAACTTTCAATATAATTATAGTCAAAAGTAGAGTGAATCTTATTTTAGCACTATAATATATTATTATTAATATGAATGAGATGATTATTAACAATAATTTTTAAATACTAATGGTAAGAAATCATAATTATATTCAGTCACTTTTGTATGAGGGCATTTCGTAATTTCATGAACAAAACCTAACTCCGCCATAAACTAGCAGTGTCATGATTCAGTTAACGATTTTTCTGTTTTATAGATAGCAATAGCAAAATATAATACCGATCTGAATGATTTTAGCATTTGCCAACCGGACAAAACTCATAAAACCCTTACATAAAGCTTCCCCGTTTCTCTGATCGGAGCAACAATTAAACGACAAATGCGGGGCAGCTATACGGCCATCAACATTTTCACTTCCTGAATTTCTAAAGCGCCGGCTCGTAATAACTCAATCTCCTGCGGTGTAGCGCGCGCAAAAGTAAATGTCCACTATAGCAAGTCGTTTATGACGGTGAGAAACTCGGAGAGCGCGCTAATAGAGCGCGCGAGACACATTTAATCTCGCGCGACAGAGAACAACATTATAACGAGGCGGCCATTTAGTCTTGTAAATGGAGCGGCGGGCCAACATTAATAATCGCGCGCGAGCGCGTGATGCGCATCCCGGGCGACGTAACGCGCGCGTAAATTTCTCTGCATGCTTTCTAGCCACACGTCGGGTCATTGTGTGTAGCGCGCGACTATGGACGCAACGCAACCGCGCGGCCAAGGGAGGAGGAGAAGCGCACGAGCCAAGGAGCGAGAGAGACGTATATCCGCTCGAGTCCTTTCAGGACGTTGCGTTGCACATTCGAGAGCTATGTATACATTGCTTGCTCCGTTTTTTTCCCGTTCGCCCGTCAATCTTTTCGGCGCCGTAGAATAAGTATATTATACACTTGTACGCGCGAACGGTCGCCGCTTTTATCGCTCGCGCGAATTTTACCGTTAACCGCGTATTTTCACTTCACTGAACCCTTTCACTCCGCCGAAAATTTCGTATATATACGCGCCGCCATCGAGAACGAGAGCTTTATATTTGCTGTGACTTTCTACATTGTCTTGTTAATTAAATTTTTTTTACTCTAAGCCCACTAAAGCGCTAACGAACGTCGTCAATTTTCACGCCGCGCATTGTTAGTTTTGAAATGTGTTGCACGTGAAATTACGAAAAAATGCGGAAAAAATATTACGTGTTTATGAAAGCTCTTGGCGAAATTTTTATTAAATGTCGTCTTATGAAACTCATTTGTCAATTTTATTATTGTCAAAATTATATTATGCTATTATTCAGGAGAAAAGTGTTTTATCACAAAGTTACAATTATGTTAAAGATGATGGGAATGTTTAATTTAACGAAGATGTACACGCAGGATCTCATAAAAAGAAAACTTTTCACCACAGGTTTCGGTAAACTAGCACTTATCGATGATGAAAAATAGCAGAAATAATAAAGATTTTAATCAGATGATGCGCATAGCATTGCAACTCATTCAGTGCACGCACTTTTGTGAATTCACTTTCTGATTTCAGTTCATTAACTTTTATACACATTTTATAAAACTTTCACCGACTAAATTCTAACTTCTTCTAATTCCTCTCTAATAGTACTTATAATACAGCAGCACATAATGTTCAATTCAGTGACAAGATGTCTTGCGTTCTACTACGTGTACTTTCCTCTGACCGGCACAAGAAAGGCGTTAAATTCTATCTTATAAAATTAAATTAGCTATTACAATATCGCCGTCAAAGAACAATAGCCCAAAGCTTACAAAACCGTAAAAGTGTATCTCTTACCGAGACATAATACGCGTGACAAAAACAAAAGCCCGCCAGATACGTCCACTTTCATTTATTTTGACAATTAAGGTGGTTTTAAAACGCGACTCCCTATAAGCATTACCAAATACAGAAGTTACCTAAAATTAAAAAAAAAACAGCTGTAATGTGATTTATTTAATTAAAATTATAGAGATAGTCAATATCTAATTTCTAGAATATCACATTTTGTGAAAAAAGTTATTTTAGTCATGTTAAATACGCTAATTATATATAATACATTGACTATCTCTATCATTTTAGTCAAGCTATGGTTTTTAAATTGTAGGCAACCTCTTGATTTAGCACTGCTTTGACTAGGGAGTCGCGTTAGAAGCACCTCAGGATCGTCCGAAAAATACGACTCCCAAAGATTCACAGAGCGGCAGGGTGAAATCAGTGGTCGGATTCACGCTCATCTGCCGCTCGGCGCGCGTTTTCACTTTTTTCGCCGCGCGAGAGAGCTGCGGGTGTATTATCCGTATCGCCGCGATCTTCCATAGATCACCTTTAGCCGCTTCCTCTGCCGGCGCGCAATTACGCTCCTTGATATATTGATGGATCGCTGCGAATAATCGGGATTCCTCGCGCGGCGTTTCTTCGAGTTCGTTGCGCGGCGCGCCGAGAAGAATCGTTCTGCCGAGTGGTTGCACGCTCGCCATCGCTCTGCACGCTGCAGCGAACACGAAGCGTATTGTTCAAAGCTGCGTCGGACTGTTGTTTCTTTTTCCCTTTTCTTTTTTTACTTCGTTTTTCATCCATTCCTTTTCTTGGCTGCTTTCTTGGCTTCTTTCTTTCGCTGCGAATCGTGCGGACACTTTTGGCTTTTGATCATGCATCGCGTGACTGTAAGCGTTTTGTGTTCCTGGCTACCGATTCACAAGGGTATACCTACGCACCGATATATGCCACCGGGAGAAATTGGGGAGAGTGCATGAAAGGACTCTCAAAGTGTCAGTCCGTCAGTTTGGAAAGTGCAGAATGTTGCGGTTTCTTTTGAGAAATACATCTCGCATGAAATACATTTTTTTTTTTATTGATAATATAAAATAATTTTAATCTTTAATTTTGGATTTGGTCATTTTTGTATAAATAAAGATGTAATTGATTTACTTTATACGTTAGATCTTGTAAATATACATCTATATCAACTATACAGTAGACAAATACAATAAATATATATATTGAATAATCGTTGAATTATGCAAGATAGAAAGTCAAATGATTCCCTTTCACAAGTCTAATCTTCGACATATCTTTGATAATTCTTTCAATTAAAATTTAATTACCTTTGATAAATATTAGATGATAAATATAAAAGTCCGTATAATAGCTTCATAGAACCCACTTGAGATGAAGTTCACAGATAACTAAATCATAGCAAATGATAAAATATGATCGTGCGGCAAAAATGTTTACGTATCAATCCTATGGCTACCTACAGGTGAAAGTAAATTATTACATGTTTAGTTTGTACGCTTCAATTATTCTATAAAATACTTATGATATATTGAGAATTTGAAAGTGACTATAAGTCTATAAATTTTCTTCTTTTATGTCTTCAATTTACTTTCTAACTGCATTAATAAATGAAGCATTTTATAAAGCCGTTTACCCGGTCATGATGTAAAATAATAAATAAAACTGTCCATGATTTATTAAGCTACCCAATTGTGTCAATCGTTTTTATTACTAGTAAATAACGGATGTAACAGCTTGCTTACCGAATTTTGTTTATAAATTAAGATACCTGAAATAGAAATGTTAAAAATTGAAACAAATAAAATGTTTCCAATAATTAATATTTCACTAAAATATAACAGTGAAAAAATTGAGTAAAAAATAATTAAAAAAAGGTTGTTAGTTTTTTAAATTAATAAAACAATTATTCTTGCAGATGTGTGAGATAACGTTGGAGCAGTTTAATGGAGAGCTCCGATTGACATGGAGGACCTAATACTCAAAATTCTGCCTCTGCTTTGTTGCATTCTTCATCGAGCATCGGGACAATGTAAGTTGAAGATTTACTTTATTATATTATATATATATCAGCCCTCTGGTTTTCACTTTGGGTAGCGATTTCAAATAAAGATTTTGTTTAAAATAAATGTGTGTAGTATATCCATCCAATTTTAGAAAAAGAAGCGCGTTTTTGTTAGATCAATTTTAGTAGTGTATATATCGGCCTTGGCGTACATACACTTCAAATTACATTAAGCACGAGTGCTTTACAGAATAATTGCACACCAAATGGAAACATAATAACACGTTTTGCAGTTATTAATTACAGAACTAATATAGTCATTAGAATGCATTGGGCCAGAGTAAATTACATTTAAGGTAACTAACGGGATCTACGCCCAGTTCACGATATTGCAAAAACAAATATTATATAGAGGTGTATTCTCCGCTTTTTGTCACGGTGAAGCGATTTCGCATCTACGCAGCATAATTGCAAGAACCTGCGTTACCGTTTAACGACTATTTGAATCTGCTCGAGACACGCGAGTGGCTAGCGGCTAACTGTATATAGCTACTATAATGCAACAGCTGAAGAATATATTTAAAATTCGATGAGTTTTAACACGCGAAAGAAGAGCAAAGAAATTACCGTTAAATTAAATCATAGCTTTCATATAAAATTTGGTTATAGTTATTTTTTTTATTGGATGGGCTGTAAAATCTGATTTTTAAATATATTTTATAAATAAAAATCTAAATTTAGAAAGCAATTATTTAAAATTATTAAAAAATTATATTATTAAGATTATAAAAGTAAAATTATCATTTTGTGGAAAATCTACTTAAAATGTTTGTATACAAAAGAACAGATTTTATGTATGTGTGATGTGTGTGGGCTAAGGGGTAACACGTTTATTAAGAACAATCATAAAATTTATATTATGACATGTTATTTAATACAGTTTTTAATCTCCTTTAATATGCACATACATATGCGTACACAGACACACACACATGCCAACTAACAACGTTACTTGATTTTCTTTAATGAAAAATTTATGACTCGGAAGTGTAGTTTCCAGTAGGATATAAAGTAACCATTATAACCACGATTAATATTAACATAATGAAGCCGTAATTTACAGAATTATATTTAATTCTTACTTGATCGAGAGTCGAATACCCCGTTATACATTACAAATGGCAATTTTGTAATTATGATATAATTTTCAACTGAAGCTCTAAGCATGATTCCTCATTGGTCAACGCATGTACTTAATTTCACATTTTGTTTTTACAAATAAAAAACAAGACCCAACACGCATAAAGCGCACTTTATTAAGCATTATATAGTTAACGTAAATTCGATAAGATGTCAATCAATTTTTATCTTGCAGTACTATATACTAATAGCTTTATTAAGACCTTTTTAATAGAAATTATGTGAATATTAGATTATGATAATTATTTCATGATCAGTTTTGTTGAGAGAAGAGACACAAATATTAAACACACTAAGATTAAATGTTTCGGGATTAGTCGCATTTGTTTCGTCATTTGAAGAGTATATAGGCATTTCATTCAACTAAACAAGGACTACAAATTTAATACTAATTATTTCAATTTAAAATTGCTGACTATTGATTGAGAATCTAAAATAAAAATAACGATCCATTAAAAATTGTTAAATTTGACTGAGTTATGAAACTTGAATCATTTAAAAAATTTGTTAAAGCTATAACTTTAAGTAAAATACGTGGAATAATACATTGTTTGCTATAGAACATTGTGTAGGTACAATGCAAAGGAAAGCTACTAGATGATAATTAGAAGAACAACAGATGTAAGAATAAGACATTTAAAGAAGTTAGAAAGAAAAAAACTGAAGAGATTAATGAGGAAAAGTCAAGTAGCGTACGCACCTGCATCCAAATAACAAATGGGCTGATTAGCACGTCAATTAGTCATGCTTGCAGAGTTAACAGTGCCGGGGCGCATTCGATACATTATCACGTTGCTTATATACATGTATATCTATTCCCTTATTCGTTAAGGTATATATTTCCTGAGTCCTATCTCATGGATAAACAAAAAATTAGTGCCGTTTTGTGCATATTTAATTAGAATTTTCATACAAGTTTTTTAAACATATTAATGAAATCTTCATTTGCTGAAAAAGCTTGTAAGCTATATGATATCTTGATTTTTAAGATGAATTTACCGTTATGCGATGTAATGTAATTTTATGTAATGTTTTTCTTTTTTAATTTATATGAACTTTTGACTCCAAAACAGCTTTAACAATGTATGAAATCCTATATTAAAATTGTAATCATATTCACCGAAATCCAGGTTTTTTTTTACTTATATTTTCAATTTTAACTTTAAATAAGAGAACAAGAAGCTTTCGAAAGTTTATTTTAATTACTATGTATATAATTGGAAAAATTAATAATTAATATTATTGAGCAAATTTCTTGTGATTATTTGTTAGAAATATTTATCATAAACTAAGATGGCATAAATATTGTAAAGTCAAATAAAACAATACGCAAATAAACATGAATTCGAGACGCTAAAAGTGCAAATCAAACATGCTTAGAAAGTTACAAGATGAAAAGCCTAACGCGTTTCCTGTAATTTTCAATCTCCCCGCTGGCAGGTGCAATAAAAGGCGAAAGAATAGCTTCGCGAAGCTGCGTAGGTTGCACCACACGGTGAGGAGGCGCTGCCGCGCTGTGGGGATTTTACGAGTAACGAGTGCACGAAAACGAGTACGCCAGCGTGTATGTATTATATTGTATTCGAATGGAAGAAAAGTTAGAATAGAATACATGCATATCGTTCAGTTTTATCGCGGATAAGCTGGCCCAGTTACAAAAATAAAACCCAATTTATAGTTTCGAACTTTTAGGCTATATTTAGGTTGTACATATATATATATATAGCAACGTGAAAAAGGAGGAAAATAAATATCAGCTGTAACGGTATGAGAGTTACAAACTGAAAGTTGTAAATGTGTCTATTGAGAATAGTCCACGAGTTATAAAAATTATTCAAGTTCAGTTATTCAATTGCTTCTTATATTCTTTAGGAAAATGGCACACTTATAAGGTACTTTCTTATAATTATAAATGTTCAATTATTATGGGAAATTGTATTTTTCGTTTCTACAAATTACAGGGCATAAAATATTTCTTGTAGAAATTCAAAATTACAGTGTACACAAGCAAATGTTTCCCAACGAATACTCAGCCGTACCGTACATTGACTCCGCACGCGCTGGCATCACTGTTCAGAGCAATACACAAAAGAAGCTATAGGCGCGTAGAAAAAACATAAAGCATAACACAAGCGTATGTATATAGCCGGCTGGGCGCGCGCTTATCCCGTAAAAAAATCAGCGAATCTAGCCGCGGACTATGCGCGAGCGCTCGCTATGGGTTTCCCCGGCGCGCGCGTATAATTTTTAGCGCGCACGGCTAGCGGAATGCGCTACTATGAATACACACGGGGCCGATCGGAGCTGGGAGTACATAATATACCCATCTCTCTCGTGTATATACTGCTCTACACGCGCATTTTCCGTGAAAGTCCATGGAGCGCGCGAGCCAGCTATCCAGCGAACGAGAGAAAGAGAGAGGGAGAGGGAGAAATGAGTTTGTAGAACGAGGCACACGCGCGCAGAAGGACGGGGGTCGCGCGAGAGACTTGACCGGAACTCCGCTCCAAGGAAGCGCGTATCTCTCCCACCTCCCGGTGCCTCCTACGCACGCACACGTGCTCGCGTGCCTCCGCATTGTCTAAACTCGCCGGCGAGCCTGTAAAAGTACCTATATATACACTTGTGTAAAATAGATCGCCGTGTACCTATGTGTGTGTGTACGAGAGTGGAGACGGCCAGCAGGGAGGAAGCTCGGAAAAATGGGACTTTAAGCATTTTAAATTGAGCTCAAATACATTTGAATGGGCAGACAGCTGTAACGAGAGGAGGCTATACTGAAATATTATTATTCAACTCATTCTTAATAGAATGCTTTTAACTTGTTTTATGCGCAAATCATGGCGCGCAATTGTCCTGCGGACTTTCTTTGTGAGGGATAGGAAGTTGTTTGAGTTTTTAAATATTAATAAAATACTTTTCTACAAGTTCTTAGCATATAGATCTTATTGCTAGAAGTCTATACAAATAGAACACGATTATTATTATTAAAACAATATTTTTCAAACAATTGAATTAGAAATTAAATTACAACAACTATATTGTTCAACTCCTTTTTGCGCAAGACGCACAAACATAGGCTTGAAAGCATGTGCAGCCCGTTGGCCGACTTTGCAATTAATTAAATATGTGTTCCATCGCGTTGGTTATTACATATTCGTTCTATCATTACGGTTTTATAAAGCGCGCTGTTATATAAGTCACGCGAGAAATGAATGGACTAATTGGACTAACGGTATGAAATTTATCGATCGTTACCCTCGTGCGCATTTCCTTTTTTTTTTAAATACAAAAAAGATAAAATAAAGGGAGAAATAAAGATGAAATAAATTTTTTAAACAAAGCGATGTTATGAATGGTATGTTTAGTTCGTACATACATGTTGTGCGAGGGTCATTGTACGTACTTTGTGCAGTTATTCGCTTATTCTATCCTGACTACTGTAACAGATATGATTTACATGCTACATAAAATTATAAGATAGTTTTAATTAACGAAGGAAATAGAGTATAACTACTAGACTCCATTACCGTTAGATGTCCAAATATATATTGAAATCAACTAACTTGACGTTGCTGCGTAAATACTTATTGTAAAATTTCATTGAGGATCGAGACTGGAATATTAAAAATAAACACAAGCACTAACCGACAGAGAAAAAAATGGATGTAATTTTGTGTGACACGTTAAAAGTGGAATTCACGCGTGCTTCTTTGTCAGGCCGAATGCACACAAGATTCAAGAGGCGCGCAGAGCCTCGAAGGAACGAGTTCTCTCGAATAGCGTATATACGAATATACAATGAAAAACCGCAGTAACGGAGCGTGCTTTACGCCGAGCGAACAGGATACCGGCGCGGCCCTTTCGGACCTTCGCGACCGCGCTGCACTCGAAGCCCAAGTAGTGCCGCACGCTCCCACGGTCTCCATAACAGATATATAATTGTCACCTTTGCGCTTATTGCTTTCGCGTGCAGCGCTGGTAGAAAAAAAGATGAGATGATCGATGGAACGAAAACTTTACACTCCAAACTGACAGCTTTACTATATAACCAATACATATATATAGGGTAACATTATTTATATTATTTGTGACTGAGAAAAAAGGCGTTAATAGTACTGTTAACTATATTGCATAAAAACGACTATAAGTTATAGAAACTGAATTATTGTATATTTAACTAAATTTTTAGTAAACTTTACTATATTTATTTAGTTTAATATATATAATACTTCCTTTCGCTTTTCTTTGATATTTTAAAATTTATATAATATAGAATCCAATAACATATTTAAAGCAATCTTCATCATAATTTTGTTGCTTGTATCACTATAAAATAGAGTTATAGCCAAATATATTTTATAGTACTTTTATGTGAGAATATACTATAATTTTTATTTCAATTGGCTTAAAGTACGTGAAATATCGGCTGAAAAATGATATCGATGAAAAAATTGACAAAGTGAAAGTGTCAATTGTATAAGCACTGGTTCATCCTTCCGTATATATTTATTGAAATTGTGAAGCGTGACATCGAGAAGTATTGCAATATATAACGGAGGTATTATGGTGTGTTTCAGTGATCCGAGACACGCGATGTTTCCTGGAGAACGGGGCGACGGCGGCCCACCTGTTCGTGAGCGAGGACCTAAAGGTCGGCGACACGGTCGGCATCCTCGGCGTGCTCGGCGACCCGGGACAGCAGGGCGACATCGAGCTGCGGCTCCAGGAACACGATAGCCCGGTCACCTTCTCGCCCCACTCGCGCAACCTCACCCTCACGCGGCCCCTCGACAAGGAGGGCATCGACGGGCCCGCGAGCGTCTACATCAACGTCATCTGCGAGAGGAAGCACACCCTCGATCCGGTATATTACCCTACCTATTATTCGAAATTTCACTATTATAAAGTACACAGGTCACAAAAGTTTTCAAACGAAATCGTTAAATTGAATGAAGATATTTTCTATTTTTCTGTACACTTGAATGTTTAGAGAATTTCGATTATACTGTTTAACTAAATCAACCCCCAACAATTAAATCAAATGTATAATAGTATTATTATTTTGCAATAGGGCTTCGTAATTCCTGTAAATATAAGGGTGACTGACGCCAACGACAATGCACCAGAATTTATCAATGCCCCGTATGTGCTAAATATATCAGAGGTACACAATATTTTCTAAAAAAAAATTGGTTATAATTATTAAAGTAAAAAGATAGAAGCATTAATCTATTAATTTAATAGGTGACGGTAGTTGGGACGAGAGTTTTACAAGGAGTCAGGGCAGTGGACGCTGATCAACCAGGGCCTTACTCGACGGTTCAATATTCCATACTGCCGGGCCCGCATGCGGTATGTGTTCATTATTATTGTCCAGCATATGATTTTTTAAGCAAACAATATTCCATACATTATAATAAAATATTGTTACCAATTGCATAAGCAGCCCATTTTTGTGGACAGTGAAAGAGTTGAATTAGAGGTAACAATATAAAACTACAACGCTTGTATCAATGTTGTAAATAATGCTTTATTGCGATGATTCATTTTACCACATTTTCAATAGAAAATTGTGAATTGTGAAATAGTAGCTGAATGCGGCATGTAAATGTTCTTACAACTCTATTCAGTGGTATTTCGTCATAGTAAGCAATTTGTAAATACAAGTTTATATGCATTTTTCATACTATATTTAAGAATAAAACCACATCTCATGAACATTTTTTAAAATAACGGTAAAATTACTTATAAACAACATTTAATTTTTAAATTACAGGACTTTTTTGTATTCGCTAATGCCTTGGAAGGTACATTGGTTTTGCGAAAACCCCTCGACTACGAAAGCATCAGCAATTTTTCAGTTGGCATTCGAGCTCAAGTTAGTAGCACGTTTTATCATTGTTCGATTTTTCGAGAAAAATACACCTTCTTAAAAAATTAATACCAAATACTTTGTTATAGGATCAAGGAAATCCACCACAATCGTCCACGACCATTCTCTACGTAAACGTCATCGATGCCGACGATCAAAATCCTGCTTTTTTAAACGACCAGTACAAAGTTAGCGTTCCTTTGCAAATAAAAACTGTAAGTCACACTTTAATAGTTTCAACGTATTTCTGTAATCCAAAAATTTGACTATTGTCGTTCTTTATTTCTGGCAGAGGAAAATTCTCCGCGTTGATCCAGCACCGATCAAAGCTGTGGATCAAGATGTGGGAATTAGTGCACCAGTAAGATATTCCATACAGGGCGGCATTCTGCCCTTTCTAACACTGAACCCTGAGACTGCGGATATTATCATGACGCGTCCTTTACAGGATCATGAACTCATTTCTTCAGCGACTCTTGTAATAAAGGTAATCTTTTTTTATATAAAAGCTGCGTACACTGCGAAGCATCTATTTCTAAAAACGTTGGCACTTAAAATGTTCTTTAAATATTTATGCTATAATCTACCTTTACTTCCGCCGACAGGCTACGCAAGTTGACAACCCCGATCGGTACGCCTTGGCGACGGTCATTGTTTCGCGGGAAGGCAGCACAGAAGACGACACGGCCAACGGTAATAATGCAAAAGAAGCGTATAGAAAAGATCGATAAATAGCTCTGTACATGACGTAATGAGACTCATCTATCTGTGAATATTGCAGGTGTAGTAGGAGGTCGTTTACCCGTGAGATTCGTACTGAAAGACTATCACGCGAGCGTTCCCGAGAACACTCCGCCCGGCAGCGTGTGCACTCTCCCACGGCGTCTCGCCGGGACGTGCAATCGATGCTAACGTCTTTTTCCCCGTAGAATCTGAGGTTCTGGCTCGTCGGCGCCAACGAGGATCTCGAAAGATTTTCCATCACCAATTCCGGCGAATTGATTCTGAAGGGCAATCTCGACTACGAGCGCAGGATCCAGCACAGTTTCCTCGTTCACGTCACTGATAAGCACAATGTTTGTCAATTCTTTATTTACTGCCTATTTTTACGATTGATCCATTTAATCACCATTTATTTTCTCCTTTAGAATGACACGGCGAGGGTGAATGTCTCGGTAGAGGATGTCAATGAATGGGAACCTAGATTCCGGCATCCGAGATACGAATTCCATGCTAGGACTCTGCGGGAAGGTTCTATTGTTGGTAAGATTGCAATGTCTCGATATCTTATTAGAAACATTTGGTTTTAATTAATTGTCAATATTATAAGTATTCGTTTTATTTAATAGGAAGACTCGAAGCTGCTGATGGGGACAGAGGAGATAGAGTTTCTTTGACATTAAGAGGACCAGATGCACGGTACCGAATTTTCTATTTTTTAAGATACTTGAATATTTTAATAGAATTTTAATAAATATTAACTGCTACTGTTACTTGTGATTGAAGGTCCTTTGAAATTCGCGACAATGGAGAACTGATCTTACGGTCTATGGGGCCATTCAATGGCACGATTGCCCGACTAGTTGCTATTGCATCTGACACTGGCAAACCCCCAAGGTGATTGTTTATGTGAAAATCTGTGTAACGATAAGTTACTGCCTTATCTAATTAGTAGTGAAACGAAATAAACTTTTGTACTTCACAGATCGAGTATGATACCAGTGATAGTACACTTGCCGAGCGCGGGAGCTACACCGGTCGCAGCGAGAGCAGCTCCTGCTTGGCTGGGTAGCAGTGTTCTCCTGGTTGCCGTCTTCGGCGCTGTACTTGGCCTCCTCGGAGTCGTCATTTTAATCCTCATTTTGTATATTTATAAGCAGTGAGTATGGAAAAAAGAAATCAGACAAAATGTTTTTTCGACACGTAAAAAATCTTTTGCCCTTGAGCGTTTGCCTTTTGGTAATTTCTTATTTAACCAGTAAAAGGCCAAAGAGCGGAGGTTCAGTGAGTTCCGTGGGGACGGGATATCGAGAAAAGTCTCCAGTTCCGTCGGCCCTCAGTCCAACGCCGCAGATACTAGGCGCCAGTATTTTGCAGGATACGTTGGAAATATCACGGGAAAGACATTGCGGATCCAACGACATTGACAATCCCGTTTTCGGAGAGGACAACGATAGCTACAACGCTACCATTAAAAGTAAGAACGAAATATTTAACAAGATGTTGATGTAATAAATAATCGTGCTTTGACAAAAACCATTGCAGGTGTCATATCGAATCGACAAATGTCGCTGTACTCGAGGCACAAGGTGGCCCCTGCGCCCCAGCCACCCGCCTTGTCGGCGACGTCAAACATACCGAACGTCGGCGGGCTCGTGCAGAACATGAACGACCTGAGCGCTCGCAGCAATTTCAACAACATGGACACGGGCTCGCAGAACTCTTCCAACTTCTCGGGGGATCCCCCGGACTCGCTGGCGCCGACGTGGCCCGCCGAGTCCATATCCAGAAGGGTGAAGAAGCTCTCCTGGGACGACGACGACAGGGTAAGTTTCCTATGTCAAACTACTTAATCTCTTAACTGCGTCGTTTTGTCTTATCTCCTTTCTCTTGAGCAGACGGTGGACAGCGTGGAAATCGCCGCAGAAGCTCGAGCCAGCACCAGCCAAGCGAATAACGAACAACTTAATTTGACAGTGTACTTTTGAGCTTCCAATCGAGAGAGATATGCCTATCTCTTGAGTTGTACAGAGTGTTACATTGCTGCAATAATTTGCAGCGGTGAAAGTACGTTTTATGTACCTTGATTTGTTTAATAAAAAATATTCGTATATGAATCATCATTTTTCCTGAACCCACTTTCTCGGATCAATTTACACCTGCGAGCATTTCCCTCTCTGATTGATCGTACAATAATTAAAATTGGGATCAGTCGGTCGATCACCAGATAACTTTGAACGTCATAGTTGAGAAATATAAAATCACTGCGACATTGAATACATTTTAATAACAATATACGATAATCGTTTTGGTTATAAGCCTGTGATACGTATATGGCATCGCGCTCCATCCTAGAAGCATGAAATAATGACTTTTTCCAAGCTCTATTAACTTTTCATAACGGTTACGAATAAAAGTCATTCATCCTCGAAATAATACGCATTTACTTTCAGCGACTGCAATGCGCGTCGGCATATGAAAAGCAACACAGGAAAACGGTTACGCGCCTCGCATAAGAAGCGGGGGGCTATTAAGGTCGGCGCGAATAATAATTTTCAGGATTGAGAGAGTAAGAGATGCAGATGAACGCGGGGAGCAAATCAAGGATATTATTTTGCAGCGGTATAGCGATGTGCTCCAGAGTGTCCACGTTCCGCCTAGATTAGGCGCAACAAGGCTAGTAGGTTAATCGCAGCGGACGTCTTTTCACGCGGAAACGCAAATCCATGCGCATGCACGAGTGCGCCGATCGTCATTGATCTTCATATCGATTTATCTTCCGGGCTATTTTAGCATGTACTGCAAAGAGGTAATGAGATTTCTTGCAGAGAGCGCTGATGGCGTTGGTTTTTAAGAAAATTGGCCTTCCGAGTATTGCTATATTATTATATTTGTGCAGTTTTGTAATGCTTTCTGAACTTTCCTGCGAAATCTTGTTAAATATAGTTATGTCGATACAAGACCCGTTTTGCGTTACAGCAATCGGCTCGCTTACGGGTAATGTTTTTTGTATTAACGAACTTTTTAAATTGCGCAATTAAAGTTTCGATTTTCCTTAACTGCATATTGAAAAGTCCAAAATGTAGGCTATAAAATGATAAAATTATTTTGTTTTCCAATTGTATTTACTGAGATCAATACTTTTCTGTATTGTACCATAAAATCTGTACAAAAAATTTTTAATTTATTTTTAAGATCATAACACTACCCAAAACTAATATTATTTAATATCACCTCAATTTTTAAGTATTATACTATCTGAAGTATAGATTTTTCGATTTAATATTTCTGATGCAATTAACTTAGGAACTTGGGACTGCTATAATTATCGATAGAAATAGCGATCGAATTTATAATTACAAAATATATCATTATATCCCAGTACACGAAGAATGCTATAACGACAGGAGCGCGCGTCAAAATCTATATCTTTCTTATAAGCGCAAGTGGCATATATAATTACCATTACGTAAGTAGACATTTGCCTTGACACCCTGGCAAGTGCTAATTGATACATTTCACAGTCGTTCCAAGAACAACTATTCATCAGAAGCGAGGGGCATGATTTCGTGAACGGGCCACATCCGCGTGTAATAATAATCGCCGTGGGCGACGCGAGAAGACGAGCACGCGCATATGCATACGTAGGTATATATACGATCGAGCAGACGCGGCGGTGCGTACAATATATCTATATGCATACTGTATACGACGTCAAGGCAAAAGAAAGTGTCCGCTGTAAGGCGCGTAGTGGGAGAAAGTGACCCAGAGGAGCAAGTAGTAGGCAAGAGCGAGGCACGGAGCAGCAGCAGCAGCCCGTTTTCAGGATCACCGCGCACCGGCAGTCTCGCCATGGCCTTTGAGTTTGCGCCGGCGATCTACAACACCTGAAACTGCTGCGACTTACACCACAAGTACCTACGCTCTTTTCCTCGCCAGTGGGGAACTATTATATTTATAGCAGCACGTGAGTGAAAGAGTAGCGCTTCTTTTGCGGCTTCCCGCACGCGACGTACGTATGATTTCGTGACATCGGTGAACAATGACGCGCTTTATACACGTATCGCGTGCTTCCTTGTGTCGTACAATGATCATTCTCTCATCTCCGCTCTGTGTGCTCGACGTATGGAGATGAATGTGTGCGCGCGCGCGCGCTTTGTCGGGGTATCGCTTTTTTCCTGCTTTTAATTGCTTCCTTTAGCGTTTTGTTTGCGGGTAATCGGGCTTTTGTCTAGCTTCCTATTGACGCAATCAACCTTTCGCCGAACAGTTTTTTTTTCTTTCTGCGGTTCGAGTTTGCTTTGTTGTTGAAATTATCGTTAATTTCCACGGTGATCTCTGCTTTTTCAAATTTTACAAAAAGAATTACACTTTTTTTCTCGATTGAAATATTTATAGGTAATGGCCGACCACATTAATAATCCAGAAGATGCGGTAAATATAGAATCAAATTAACTAGATCATTAATTTTAACTTTATAATTTTCCTTTTAAAAAAATCCTCATACCGATCCGCCTTTCCCGTTAGTACCGTAATTTATTACGCACTTGAACGCTCGGAGGCAAAAACATTTTATTAACTTTCCTCGATGTAACGCATATAGCCGTTAATAAAGCGACAATTAATTTCTTCGCGTTAAAAACGAAATTAATCGATAGGCCATATATATTTTCAAAAATAGAAGAAGAAATAGAAATATTGAGTCTGATGTATATGTGGTTATACGTCGTGACGCGCGGAATTTCCAGGAGAAAGTTGCGCGTGCGCGCACCTCTATACGAGGAACCTTTCGCGTGCGGGTAATGCAAATTTCCAGCCGATCTGCGGGCGCATCATTAGTATCCGAGAACAGAAAAAAAACCAATGACTATATATACTTTTCTTTACTCCTTTTTACAGATCTCATTAACAATGCCAAAGATCCTCGGTCTTGTCGTCCTTATTGCGCTCGTCTGTGGAGCAGCTGCCCGTCATGGTAACTGTAAGTCATAATAAGCATTAACTTTTTTTTACTTTTTTGTAGTACGTGATGCATTTAATTACTATATAATGTTGATAGTACGTAGAACTTGTTGAATGAAATTAGCATCGTATTTTGATAAAAATAGAACTGTAATTGTCCTTGTATTTGTACACGACTTATATCTGAATCACTTTTGATTTCGCTAAATTTGAATCGTGAGCAAGTATATAAGCTATATAAAAGTTTCACTACGAATGAGCAAGGTTCTCTGTGTATGTATAATACAATCGAAATGAATGCGCACTTTCTTCCAGCCCGTGAGCAGGCGTGGCCGAACGAGACGCTGCTCGCGAATCTGCCGACGGCCAAGTCGATCGGACCCTGGAGCGAGATCCTCGAGGACTGGGTCATATCCGGGGCCGAGAGCGCGAGCGCGCGCGGCTCGCGAGTCATGAAACTCGGCGACACGGCGCTCAAAGTCACGGCGAACAAGGTCTCGCCGCCCAACAAGCGCGACGTCTCCGAAACTGATCTCTATCTGCTCGGTAAGGAAGCAGGAAGTTTTCGCGCGTGTGAGAAGCTTCTTTCGCGGCTTGCAATAAGTGGGGAGGAAGGTTTAAAATTGAGTAAACTTTTCCGAGTATTCCAGGACTTCTTTGTTTATTATGTCATTAATTATTACCAACTTGATACCCCTTGTACTCAGAAGTTATAGCTTTTTTGACTATAACTTTGCAGAGTATCAAGGACTTACTTCAAACTTCGCGGGGACATGCGTTTATTTACAAAAAAGCCATAAAAGCTAACGTAGTCTATAGTAGTACGATCTTCTTAGTAAAACTTCAAAAGGAAGCACTATTTTTCTAGATCTCACTAAATAACACTAAAAATGACAATAATTTGGCATTTCCGACGCGCTATAGACCGTATTTCAGCTTTCGTCATATTACGGCACCTAAAAAGACATTCCAAAGTTTGAACTGAATCGTTGTTCTAGACACAATGTTCGATTAAATCACATTATTAAACGTTGTATTTTTATGTTTTACAAACAGGAGCAATTGAGAAATTGGTTTACAGAGTGGATTTTATGGAGAAGCGTCTTAAGAGAGCTGAAGAGCTACTGTACTACGTGATAGCAGGAAACAATAAGTCGAAAGGTGATTATAAGAAAGGCACAACTTGAAGTACCAATTCAAGCCACATCACTCACATAAAATATTCCGTCTGTATCAGATCCCTGCCCTGAAAATTACACGCGCGTCGGTCAGTTCTGCTACCACTTCAGCACGCGCGAGTACGACTGGAAGTCGTCGGCCAGTCTCTGCCGCGGCATGGGCGGCAACCTCGTGGAATTCGAGACTGTCGAGGAGAACCAGGACGTCGTCGCGTTCCTGCAGAGCGACAAGAAGGTGAGAAACAAGAGCTACTGGACGGGCGGTCTGAACCCGGGCCTGCTCTGGATTTGGGCGGCCAGCGCACGGCCGGTGCACCACGATACCAAGCAAAACGTTATTGGCGATGGAAGGTGAGCGTTTATTGCATTATTTCGTCATATTTCTCTTAAAATTCATTTCTCCTTCTTAAAACATACTTACTTCATCCCAAGTCAATGACATCGATAAAATAAAGGATAAAAAATATTATTTTTGTAAATTATGAACCTTTTACAATCACTTTAATGTAAATAATTCAAATTTCGTATGATGTAAAATAAAATTAATAATTACATATAATTATTATACTTATTAAAAACTCAATAATATTATATTTCAGATGTTTAAAACTCGAGTATAATCCTGCAAGTAGAATATACTTATATAGAGGAGAAGATTGTGGATCAAGACAAAGATATATTTGCGAATTATCGCAGGATGATGAGTCTGCAAATAGAATCGATCGAATAGCCCGAACTGTATTAAATGAAAATAAGCAACGTTAAAAAACGATGAGAATTCCTCTGTACATTTTCATTTGTAATTATTTATAATTGTTATCATATTCAACCAAAAACGTATCGCGCCTGTAGTATGAAAACTGTTAAGGGCGTTGTGTCAAAAAATGAGTTTCTGCAGAACTTTCTGAAATTTTGACCACACCTTCAATTTGCCAATGTCCATGATGCTTGTGCGAAATTCCAGAAAGATGACACGTGCCGATTTACAGACATTTAGCTTTTACGTTGGGCCTTTGAACATGAGCATCATAAGAATAAATACCGAGAAAAACCAGCATTGACATTTCATTGCTATGGGAAACAAGTTTTAAGATCATAACAAAAAACTAACTTATTGTTCATCATTATGGTTAAAAGCTTGTAAAAAATTTATAGTTATGAGTTATGACACGTGCTGTTTCCGGGATAAGGTAGTGTAAACGTTGTATCTGTATAGAATATTTGAGCAAGGGCACAAGTTATAGGTATAGGCAAGAAAATATAAGGAAAAACGTGTTTTTCGAGTTGTTGTACGTGCACGTATACTATAGGTATACACTCACATTCTTCCACACGTTTTAGGCTACTATGACGCATTAACTATTTAGAGGGCACCCTTGAGTCATTGCAGACAGTATAATGACACAACATCTTTAAGTGAATTATCGTATAGTATATTACTTATATAATTAAGTTATTTAATATTTATAATCATTTTGTAAATACAAGGCAAATGATAATTGAAAATCGGATACAATAATTTTGCAGTAGTTCAAGACAGGAATATCTATACAAACAGGAAATCATTGTACAATGCAGATGGTGATATTGGATATTTATTCATTGTATAATAGGTTTCTTATTTTAGGTTTTGATCGCGATACTCCGTTGTACGTATGTACTGAAGATACATTGAAAATAAATAAAAAGCTAATGGAAAATAAATATAATGATAATCTATAATAATAACTCCTAAGAAATACTTTAGATCGTATGTTAAGTACATTTAATTGTAACCCGTTTTTATAATTTATTTTGTTTATCAAGCTTTGTATGTCTAAGACTTTGTAAAAATAATTATGTGCAAAGTACTAAGACTAACAGGTATTTTATTTTGCTTATAATAAGATTCATTACATTCTTACGAAACTGTTCTGTACTGAAAAATACGCCTTGAAATATGTATATATTATAGAGATAGACCCATTGTGTCATATAACATTGTCGATTTCAATTTCTATTATTTATATTTATGTCAAAAGATCACAGCTTCGGATTTTTGTTAAATAGATCTAATAAATGAATCAGAAAGCTAAAGGCAGTTGTACATATAAGAATTTTTTACCCAGTGATGAACAAGTGCATGAATAACAATAGTACTTTTCGATACAAGTGCGACAAAAATGATTCTTGCGCGAGTGTGTGAATCATTTTCATCACCTGTATCGAACATTATTTGTTGACACTCTGTGTGTAAAGTGCTATTTTCGCGCGCGCTTGCAACCCTAAGCGTCCGTAAAAGTATAGAACTTTATACAGGATCATGTGTCAAAAATGTTTTTATATTACGCAAGTATCAGATCTCAATTTTTTAATTATAAATACTACTTTTCTAAAGTTCAGGCCACGGAATAATATTTTCCGTACTGAAAAGTAATCCGAAAACACCACTTTCTGAATTGAAAAGTATTTATACAGTTTTTTTATTTTGTAAAAGATCTTCAAGAATAGTAAATTTCGATACGGGTGCGGAAGGTGATTATTTAAATTTAAAAATCTTCTTACGCACCAGTTTTGAACCGTATTTTATACCACGAGAGCCGAATAATCATATTGAAGTTATGATTTTGAGGTTACAGTGGTATACAAATATTTGACGAGGACAACCTATACTCTGTTTTCGAATTACTAAAACAGTATTCCACACAGTCCATTTGGCATCATATCTAGAATCGTGTACAAAATGTAATTTAAAACCTGAGTTCCAGATCAGGAAAATTATCAGTACTTACTAGCCATGCTAAATTTCACAATGAATTAAAATATAAAATATGAGCATTGTAATTCTTATTTCAATTTTTTGTAGATTAATCTGGATTATTTTGCATCAAAACTAAAAATTGAATTTAAATAGTTTTTTCCCTTTGGCATTTACAAGTATAAATATATTATTATTTTGTACAAAACGCATATCACCTATAGATATACGTACTGTACGTGTAACGTTTCCAAAAAAATAAATAAAGTTCTTTTTATATTGTATATATTGTATATATGTCGCTGCGAGAAATCATTTGATAAATACTTAATAACAAGATTAAGAGTTAAGCAATGAATAATTAAGTTTCTCTTTTGGCCTTCTTTTACAATAATGCTTCTAGGTCTACTTTTAAGCTACATCAATTTTAGTTATACAAAATTTTCATCACAAATAAATAAGAAATGAAATATTTGTATGGCCTACATTCTACTATTTACAAAAGTAACTCTTTTATATGTTGATATGGTATACTCAACGTTTTTATGCCGTACGTTGCAACAGCGACTCTGAAAAATAGCTATTACAAAATCCAACATAAAAACGTTGTATGTCAAGTGGAGCGTTATGGAAGTGATATTCCCGGAAAAAAACTTTATAAACAGCTATAAGCAAATGTAAGACTTTGTATGACAGTTTTGCTCGAGCAACTTTTTCAAAACGAGATGCCCTAATCCTAGTGGATGAACGTTCAACATAGCGAGGATGTGGCCTAGGATAGAAACGGTCCTTTTCTCTCACTCCTCGCTGTCGGCGACTTCGCGCCGTTCGGCCATGGTCCGCGCGCCTTTCAGGGCCATCAGCAGGCTTCGCTTATTGCCCTCGACGTGGTCGCGGACGTCTTCTATGGCGATCGGCAGGCCACCCTGGTCCATGATCTTGCGACGCGCCTCGGCTATGTCGTCGGGGTCGATGCCCCGGCAGCAGCTCTCGACGAGGGCCACGCGGTAACCCAGCCGCAGCCCGTCCAGAGAGGAGGAGCACACGCACACGTCGTACGCCAGGCCGCACATGTAGATGTCAGTGGCACCGAGCTCCTCCAGGATCTTCGGCAGCTCCGTCGCGTTTACGTGGTTGTTGTCGAAGAAGGCCGAGTAGCTGTCCATGTCCGGATTCGTGCCTTTCTTTATCTGTTCGCGATGAGAAATACAAATAATATAAAAACGCGGTGCAGACTATAGTCTGACCTTATTGGAACTCGACATTTATACGAGAAATCCTCTAGAATAACTGTAAGAAGACCTGTAAGAAATTTCTATACAAAGGTTTAGCCTTCAGGAAAATTTTGAAGACAATATTTCATATTTGTAGAAAAAGTCGAAGGAGGTCACTAAAACGTTCAATATATATGTGATAACAACCCGCAGATAACACCTATATACTGGACGTTTTAGTCACCTCTTTCGACTTTTTAATGTTTAATAAAATATAATTCATTTTTGTTGCAAAACTATGAAATATTTTCTCCAGGAATTTCTGTAGAATATTTCTGTGGGCGAAAACTTTGTAGAAATTTAAATTCTTACAGGTAGTTCTGCTAGATTTCTTGTAGAACTGTCTTCAGAAATTCTATGCAGATCTTTTTTTATTCAAGAAAACTGGTTTAAAACCATTTATAGGCAACTGAAAGACATGAAAAATTATTCTTCTAAATTATTAATTCTATATAAAAGCCTATCACGTTGCAGAAAAATGCAAAAAATATTTTGGTCTATAGGGGGCCGATATAGGTACAATTATCTTAGGCACTATCTTATATTGTATTTATCAAGATTTTTAAATTTTCTTGTTTGGTAATTTCCAGTTTCGTTGAGCTATAACGAAAAATGACTTGAAAATACAATCTCGATTAGTGGGTACTCCGCATACTGCTAATGCCGTATTATATAATTGATATCGGTTGCTTCAATTCTCTTTTTCACGTATTTGTAAACAGTTCAATGGTAAAGTTTAATACTTATTTATTGAAATTTATAAAGTAAAACCTTTAAAAACTGAGCAAAATTAAAAAATGATCTATGCTACATAAAATAAAATAACGATTTCTGGAAGGTCATCAAAAAAGTCTCATATGTTAAATTTATTATGAATAAATTAAATATTCACGAACCACATCATACCTGTATAGAGTCGGGAGTGACAATAAGATCTTTATGTAACTGGGCTCCCCAGGAATCAATGACGCAGTGGACCGGCCACAACTTTTGTTCGACTTCAGGTTTCATAAACAGAACCGTATCGAATAACTTTGCGTCTTCTTTCTTTACCTGGTTTGGATTTCAATAACATTATTACGTAAGCAGTATTAATAGAAATTTTACTAACATTTCAAAAAGTAAACCTTTGAATTAGGATGAAGCTCGCGCATATGCAAGTTATCATAGAATCCAATATGATTAGGAGGATGCCAATCAAGGGAAAAGATTACTTTATCCCATGGACATTCTTTGATTAGAGAATTAACTGGCTCCACGACTTCCGCGGCGTCTTGTCCGGATCCAACATTTTTCAGCGCTAATGTGCCATCAATAAAGTCATTTTGTATATCCACAATCAGAAAAACGTTCACTGGGTGTAGCACGACTTTTATCCACTTCTCAAAACAACTGTAAAAAAAGTTTGTAATTTTTAATAATTTATGTGCACAAAATACTGATCAGAAATAGAATATACTCCTAATTCTTTATTTACTGGCCTACAAAACTTTGTTCGAAACTATTTTTAAAGTTATGATGAATTGTATAATTTCAAGAACTTCTTTTAAATTCTGTTACTTACAAAAGAAGATAAGAGGAAAGTCAGTATGGCACCCAGACCACCTGTACATCCCTTCTGAAATCTGTAAAATCAGGTTTTTCGATTCCGTCATAAGAATATGCATGTTCTATTTGAAATAACGAACTACCGGTCTAAAAACCCACTTCCGGACTGCACCGGAAGTCGGCACTGTCACCAATAGGGCGTGCTCGATATAGCCATATATTTCAGATTTTTTGAAAACCCAATTTGATAGATTTCGTTAGGAGTGTACGGGTGGTCTGGAACACCCGTGTATGATTAACACACAACATCCAAAAACATTCAGTGTGACAAAATACATGTTTTTAATTAAAAAGGAAAAGATTTAGAACGCTTACGATTCCCATTCATCGTCTTTAAGAAAGCCATCGCCATCGACGTCAAGCGCTTCAAAGATTTCAGAAATTTTGCTCTCGTGTTGCTCAACTTCGTCTGCTCCAAAGAGTTCGAGACAGAGTTCTTTGAATTCCTCGAGGTCCAAAGCTCCGTCTTCTTTTTTATCGAATCTCGCTAAAACCTCGTCTGCTGACTGCCATGCTTCACCGTTAGTGATCCTTTCTTCCTTTGTCTCACTCATTTTCAAATCTTATCTCTTACTTCTTACCAGAAAAGAAAATAAAAAAATTTTATTAATTTTATACTAACTAAATTTAGAATTACTACAATTATGTGAAAAACTTGAACCTAAACTTAAAAAATTGAGAATGACAAGATAAGGAAGACTATTATGTATAATTAAAAGTAGTTCAAAAGTCTGTTATTAATGGAAAACGTAGCCAAAGGTAAAAAATAAGTCCTTTATAGGCGATATAAGTGACGAGTCATCACGGACGAAAATTGTATCGAATAAAAATTGAAATAAAATAGTAAAATGTGTATGCTTTTATTATTTATTTTTTATACAACCAGCCCATTATAGTTTACGGTCTTTACAACAAAATGCGGTATTTTTCTTTATTCTTGTATGAATATAACTATAAACGTATTATTAAAAGCCGACTATTTAAATGCCATTTTAGTTAGTAAAATTGTGTGACATTACGATCACTTACCTGGAGGTAATAGTTAAAAATGAAAGCATGTCATAATAAAAAAAAAAGTTTTGCTTTCCAACGACCACAATAGAACAAACGCTCTTAAAAAATAAATAAGTAATAGTTTTAAACAATGTGCAATAAAAATTAGTCAGTAAAAAAGGGCGTGTGCAGTTTGAGCGTGAAATCGTAAAAAAAAGCGATGATTGTATAGAAGGAAGGTGAAATAACCAAGCGAGCGCAAAGTGTCTACGAGATAATGGAAAAGAAACCTATGTAATAGGAAGAAAGATGGAAGTCAGGCCGTCGACTAGCGAGTTTTTATAGCACCGTCGGCCCTTTTATACGTAAAGTGTGCAGCGCGAAGGCGGCGCGCAATGCGGCGTCGGCGAAACTTATTACACGCGCGCAGGGCAACCCTCACATGCACTATAGGTACTCACAGTCGCGCGCAGGTGAGCGATGCGATGAATTCGCCGAAGGCGCGCAGGCAGCCTGGCGGCAGGGAGATAGGTATATCGACGAAACTGGCGCGCTCGCGAGGTGGCTCGGTCGCCCGGCAACCAAACACTGAACGCGCCGCACTGCATTAGCCCTGCTGACGCCTTCCGTCCCCGTAGGTGTATAAGTATATTGCCGTTCTTTAGTGGGACCTTCGCGCGCCGCAGGCGGGGACGACTGTGCGTCCATGTAGGTATACACATAACGTACAGATGCTTATCTAATAAATCGATGAGTGTAAAGGAGAGGAAGAAAAAGCCGTGTATAGTGCAGTGTATATATGCGAACTCCGCTGGCACGCTGATCCGCTCGAGCGATTGCGAATAATAGAGGCTCGGCGCGCGGCGCGGCTTCCGTATTCGATGATGCGCGCTATGCGCGCTATGTACCTACCTATATAGCTGACACGCGCGCCCGTGACAATTCGTATGACGCCATTGAATTAATTGTCAACGATCGTCTGGTCCTATAATACTATATGTCCATTCGCTGAAAGACCAATTACCCTAGACCTTGCTTATAAATCATCACACTTAATTTTCGATTTTTCGTCTTCATTATTGTTCTTTACCGAGTAGACACCTTTGTCTTAATACATAGTACAAATTATATAACATCAAGCTGTTGTGCAATAATAAAATTATGTTAATTGGCACATATACGCATGTGCAATTCTGTCGACAATTTTCCTTTAACCGTCATAATAACAACGAAAAAAAGATTTTGAGGCACACCACTGCACTAACATTTTTCTTATTCTACAGACAACACAATACACGAAAAAACTTTGGAACACAGGAAAAAGGTCTTGTGAAACAGTTTTAAAAAAAGTGGATGAAAAGTATAGTCACTGATGATTGAAAAATAGCAAGAAGGATGATCTCATGGTCGAAACCGAAGTTTTAGAATTTTTAATTTTTAAATAAAGTTTTATTAATTTGATATTCCAAGAGTTAGTATATATAATAAATATATACTAAAGGGAACTCGTATCATAAATTTTCCCATGGATACTCCCCTTGAAATTTCTTAACGAACAAAATAAGTTTCATTTCGTTAAAATCGGATGAAAAACAAAAAAATTTATGGGAACTTATTGAAGTTTTTGTCTTTAATTGTAACAATATCATATAGTAACTATTGCCTGAATTTCACTGAAAAATAGTATATTACACACCAAGGGAGCAAAAGTAAAGAATGTCCCAGATCGCATGGAAATTGTCACCCGAGCCGAAGGCGAGGGTGACAAACATGC
>JAPYZP010000783.1:0-21188 GCA_030522985.1 Torymus sinensis | reverse complement strand
AACTCAAAGTTTCATTCTAAAATCACAACGTTTCGCTAGTCTGCTTTTCTAGCCTCTTCAGGTGAACATTTATTACACTACATAACAAAAAGTAAAAAAAAACTTCAAAATATTGACTTGGGCTTTTGTAAAATGATGAAAAGACAATTTTGAAAGCAATAGCATAGTATCAAAGAACGTGATATATAAGACTAATCGATTAAAATTTAAACAATGACATTTATAGATAAATATTAATATCTTTGAATAAAAAAGAAAAAAAATATATTATTTAAATTCATTATTATTATTTGTTTTTTTTTTAATTTCAATTTAATAAAAGGAAACTATAAATTAGTTTGTGGAAGCTAAGTGCTAATGTATTGGCCGCGGTTTTTTAATAATGAATGATCGGAGAAAATCATCAAAAGAAAAAGAAAAATTCGAAACAGTAAGGCCAGTTGAATAAATAACATTGCCAGAAACTAAGATCTCAATAATCATATTTCCCATAGCCAAAACACATGTTCACCACTTCTTAAAAATACCCTCAACATCTTACCCAACAATACTCCTATACACAAAAAAAAAGTTCCTATATTCCCTCACCTTATCTATCCAATCCACCACATCCCTCTACCTTGTACAACGCATGTATGCAACTCGCGTACACTACACAGAGTGTATAACTGTGTAACGCGAGAGATATGGAAAGCCGATTCCGATGAATCACTCGCTCTCGCGCGCGCCGGAGAATCGACAACAAGTGAATCGCGCGTGCCGCCTCTAGGGAAAAGGCGGTGGCAGCAACGGTTTATTTGACATTGAAGGTCTCGGGATATATAAATCGCGCGCGGGTATATAACGAGCGGGAGGTGAATCGAAAGCGATTATTATGCATATCTGCAAGCGCGCGAGAAAGGCGCGTTTACGTAATATCTGGGGTAATTGAACCGTCAGGTGCGCAAGTAAGGGTTGACGCACGCCGAGTATACAAGGCGATCAGTGAGATAAGGATTCAGGGGAGTTTCGGGTAATGCCGAGTGATTGGAATGCGATTATGTTGCGTAACACACGCTCGGTGAATATATTGTGATAAATGTGCGTTTATTGTTTCGATCGTTGCGAAAAGTATAGGGGGCGAAAATAAATTCTAGCTCAATGGAACAAATGCTGCTAAATATGTCGCGAATTTCGCTAAGAAACGGGTTCCATTGCGGAATGGAATTTACTATTGAAACGCGCATGACAAACGATATGCAATATTTAAATTCAATAACGTATTTTTATTGCTTGACGGCCTGCATTTTGTTGGAGAATTCATTGAAAGCTTATACCCAAAAGCGGCGCGACCTTAAATTGTTTTCTGATATATTTATTGATTAACGAATTGAAAGGCCTGCGCGCATTATTATAAATCAAAAATATTCGTATTAACCTTTGTTTCAGGCGCGCGCGTGAATTTGCATTTTCCATATGCGGTAGATCCTGAGCGTATAATAAAATCCAACCCGACACGCGTTATAAAGTGAAAGGTTCTAACCGCTCAGTTCTAGTTTATGAAATTTTGTGCTCGATTTTTTTCTTTCTTATAATTCCAGAAAATTTTCTGCGCCCATTACAGATGCGTATATATACGGCTTTAAGTTATGCTCGGATTATTCAGAACTTTATATACAGAGTCTACTTGAGTGCGTGCATTATCAACGCAGTTGATAGCGCTAATTAGATTCCGTTTTAAGGAAACATTATCTACAGTTCAATTTGTATAGCACCGTTAGGTCTGTCTATAACGCTGATACTCTGTATCAGTGTAATGATATAATGGACAATTTACAGGTTGACTTTTTGGTGTACAGGAAGTTATGCAAAGTAACAGGTATAATAACTGCACAAACTTTTTCAGGAAGCCCTTTTATTCATTTTTACTATATATAATAAATACACTTTAATATTCCTCTATGCCTTGCAATTCTTTCCCTCTGCAATACAAAGTCATCCGGTTTTATCATACACATCTAAAGCAATCATTACCACCGCTATAAACTAAAAAAAAATCATAAAAAAAAATACTTCGAGAGCGCAATGACCGCGCGGTAAAAGTGATTTCCCATCGACGTGCCGCCAATATCGCACCGCGATCACGGGCAAACCAGCAGTCGTTTTGCGCGCATACTAATGAGAGTCACACTGTTCGCTTTGAAAGCAAAGCGCACTTACGCGCCGCGCGCGGTTTTATGATCCGTCGCACACCGCGCCGCGCGTGCGGATCTGCTCGTGGTACACCTGCATATAGTGCACAGCGCACGGGTGACGAAATCCTCAACGCGCCCTCGTTCCCGGGCGTAAGTATACAATAATTATTGCGGCACATTTTTTCTATCTCGCCACCTGCAACCTGTACGTATATACGATTGTAGAATTATGGCGAGTGAAAGATATGCACGAGGTAGTCGGTTACGCGTTATTGGATTACTTATATACGCGTTGTCGTCACTGGGTTATGGTCGGCTAGCGGGCGACCGGTGAGAAGTAGTTTAGCGAGTGGTGGTGCGGTTATACACTGGGATGCATGTAGCTGCGCGTGGTGGAATGCGGGGGTGGGAGGAGAAAAATTAGGTATACCGTATTGGAAAGGTGGATTTTGATGGAGAAGCTGTTTGACGTGAGCTGTAGTTATTTGATATACGTCTGATTATCGCTTTTTGTAGCTTTCACAGCCTCTGATTTTGAATTATTGCAGTTGTGCCTGTAATATTTTATGGTGAATGATAAAGTGCAAATGTTTCATTTCTACGTGATTTTTCTCCATAATATATAGCTTTTCCAAATACCCGCGAGTAATTTCAGATTTTTTCTTTCTTTTATAAAAATAAACATAAAAACAAAAATGAGAAATTAAGTAACACTTGTCCTATATATTCGATGTAATTTGTGTACAATTTGCACTTTACTATGTAAAGGTATGTGTTAATAGCCGGCCATACTCAATTACAGCCATTTAATCAAATTTCGCGAGATGCAGTGTAATATCAACCACTGATGATGTCCATTACTTCGGTTTAATACACTCCAAGCTGTTACGCAAGGTTACCTTTAATTTACACAAGAGGTCATTTTATAAAGTAAAAATGTAAATTAATATCGTAGAAAGTTATAATTCTGAAGTGGACATGCTGGAAAACTTGGCGCTTACTGCACGACAATTTGAGTAATTAGAAATATCGCGCTATTTGTAATGTCTTGCGCAACGAAAATGTACGTTACCTATATATATACTAAAATTCTGATCAGCTTATAGTTTTACTAGCATGTGTAATTAAAATCCTAATTTGCCTACAAATATTGATGTTTTCTGCGTCTAATTTATTCATCTCCTATACAGCATACTTTCATAAGATATATCAAATTAGAAACATATATCTCAAATTGTCATAGGATTTATTTCTCAAATTAGTGTCAATCTTTGGATACATTAAACTTCCTTAAAAGTGTCAAAAACTTTTCATTTTCAACGTTAACGATTCTCGGTATATCACGAAACTTCTGCATGAGTACACGATCTTACGGCATGAATTTAATCACGTTCGTCACTAGAAGAAAAAAAAACCCCAAATCTTTATCATTTAAAACTAATCAACAATAACTCTCTGTCTTCAAATTCACCTTATAACCTTATTCCCCTACCAGCGCCATAGCTTTGCAGCCACATACACACGTAGAATTTATTGCCCAACGTTCATCACGAGGCACTTGCGAAACCTAAAAGCTGCCAGCGCGTTTTCCCTCCTCTTTCCAAAAGCGCGCGCGTGCATGCACGTATATCCGCCTGAACTCTTCGGCCATTCCTCGCCGCGGCCCTGCGCGAAAAATTCCTGAGAGAGCTGCTGCTGCTGCTGCTGCTGCCACGCACGATAACGTCGGAACACATCTCAAAAGCTGCGCGGCGTGCAAAAATTCGCAAGACAGCTCGCGGCTCTTTCTCTCTCTCTCTCTCTCTCTCTCTTTCTCTTTCTACCGTGTATATACGCCGCAGCCTATGCATATTCAGTCGCTGCAGCTCACGATTTCGGGCTGCCGCTCGCGCGCGCGCGCATTGAAATAACTTCCCAAAGCGCTGCGTGAAATCGTCGATGGCTATCTCGCCTCTCTTTCTCTCTCGCTTTCGTTGGGAGCGGTTCTTTGTAGGTATGTATATGTGTGCACGTGCGAAATCCCAGGAGGGGGCGCTAATTGTATTCCCTCCACACTGTACACAGACACACACACAGAGAGCGATCGGCGATTCGAAAAATCGTACGTGAGGGCAATTAGGAGCCAGAGAGAAAGATCGAGGCGAACGATAACTGTCTTTTCGTCGCGGACGAAAAAAATGGCTGGCTGTGTGAGTGTAGCGTCGGGATTTTGCGTGCGCGCCCGCGCGTATGTGTGTTACGTCACTAATTATTGGATGGCGAGGCGGGAAAATGCCTGCGAGCGGTGGAAAGAGATAGCGGTGCGATGGTGTGAAGGCGTGTATGTGTATACGTCAGTTGGACGATTTTTAGCTGTGCCGCGCAAAGTAGCTATATGGGCTTACAATGAGTTATCCGAACAGGCCGGGCTATTAATATTGATAAGGATGCACTAAAATTAATTGTTTCGATTGTATAAATGTATTTGTACTTGAAGAAAGTCCATGCACATTTATATAGTAGTAACGAAAAACTTATTTATAATAGATAATCCAATGTATTAAAGTAGTTTCCTAAATATAAGAAGATATTGTATGTAATACTGACAGTTTATATTGATATAGAGTTTCCCAGCCTTTGACAGTGTATATACGCAGAGGATACGTTTCAAATTGCCGTTTCAGATGGATCGTGTGCAATTCCAGGGTATTGCAACAGATTTAAATCATTTGTGGTAAAAGGACCGCGTGCAAGAGCTTCGATATACCAACCATAAACAAAGTAATGTGGGGCGAAAAATGCAGCGCGCAAATGATGAAAAATTATCCTCTGTATAAATATATATATATGGCACTGGCTAATTAAAATTCCCGTAATTGTAATCTATTACACAAACATTTTCCTCTTATCGTAATAAATATTGATTTCATTAAGGGGGGGCTGTGAACTACCGCGCGCGCGAGAATTATCAGATTTCACGCATCGTAATAGGTATACACGTGTTAACTAAGAGATCGGGAATTTCCTTCTCTGTTTCATGCATGATGGCCATTCATAACGCTATATGAAAATTTAATTACTTCAACGAGTTTTTGAAATGATTTAGAAGTTCTCCGCATTCTCGTGCGCAAGGATTACGGCAATAGTCTCTCGGAATATTTTATAATAAATATTAGGTCGTGAAACGTAGTTAGCGAGTTTTTGTGTCGGGGCGCAAATAGTTTTAAATTAGTTGTAATTTTAAAACCGATTAAAAGTAATCGACGAAATGAGTCGATTATCGAAGAAAAAAATTAATAGTCGCCTTGTTGTAAATTTTTCCAACGAAATAATGGAAATATAAGTTTTTACTTTGGTACTTCTTTTTGTTCATTTTCTCATAGTAAAGAATCTATTATCGCACATAGCGGAAGTCGATCTCTTTTCTTCCATTAACAAAATGACATTCCGCCCAATAATTATCTAATCAATACACCTTGCACCTCATGCTATTATGATCGGAAACTGTTAAAAAAACGTTTTCCACGTAAGTACAAAAAAGCAGGTGATTTACATTAGGCTCGAATTTCAGAAACTTCGTTTATCCAAAAAAAACCGCGCACGTTTCCTCGCGAAAGCTAATCATCGATTCGATCGAACCGACCCAACCACCTCACTCACACGGGCACCTAATGCACTTGCACAAGAGAACGCTTGGCGCAGTATACACGCACACACGTACAGCCATCAGCCGATTAGCTTATTATTAACCACCACGAGACTCCACATAAATGAACGAAGGTGTCGAGTTACGCGGACACCATGCGACAGACGGCCGCTTTCGCAAATCTTATTAAATCTTCGCTGACGCGCGCGCGCGATTACGGATATTCTTTCTTCCCTCCTCACGCGCATGCACAGCGACGATTTATCCTCGCGCGCGGGGAAGGCAAACGAGCTCGATTCCGTTAGATCGCGGAAAGTGGATCGCGGGCGCCCGATGATTGAAGGTGGGCGTGGGCGCGTGCGCGCAAGCGCGATAAGTGCCTATCGATGGTGATGAACGACGCGATAGGTGCACGCGCGTTTATACGGGACGAGCGCGTAGGGGTAAGATTTATGTAAATTGAACGGAAGAGACGCGAGGTTTGCCAGTTTAAATGGTTGTACATGGGACGTTTATTGCGGGGAAGACAGTGACGGGAGGCGGTTATGGGATTTGTAATGCGCGGAGTGTTAAGGCGGTAGATTGGATGATCGAATTTTCGGGGTGATCAGTGAATGGAGATTGATGATTTCTTTGTATTGATAACAACAGAAATGGTTAAGTATATGTAAATTTTTCAATCCCTTATCTTCTCTTTTAGCTGATCTCCATCACTAAGCAGACTATATATACAAATGAATATAAATTGTCCATATGATTCTTCTATATTCTGTTATTAACAACAAATTTAATGTATGGTTTTTTAAAAGAAACCATAAAAAAGTGTGTATTCTCATTACTCACTGCAAATTAAATAAAAGAAAGAGGTGAAATCAATAATCGGTAGTCAAGTAATGTATCAAATGTCCAAGAAATGTATTGCAATTTTCCCATCCATACATATACAAATTAAACACAAGGAAGAAGTGATTTCACTTTATTATAGTCAAGTAATCATAAGTTAAATTCATTGCCATAATAGTCATTTTCTTATATTGGGCCTAACGGTACATTTTACGCCCGCGTTGTGATAATGAGCCGGATGGCTAGTAAAGCTGTTCAGAGGGATTATGTCATAAATTGTTGCAAAAATTATAATGAATTGGTAGCGGTTTTTTAAAGAATGAAAAATCCCTCTATCAAATTTTCTGTGTCAAGCAATTTTTATTTCGGAAATCATCAAATAATTTTTTTTTCAAAACGTTTTACATCAAATACTGTAATATTTTGTAAAAAAGAAGATATAACAAGTGGTAATCTGTTTATTAACAATCTAAATTAATGTTCTACCAATACTTTCCTATTGCACATTATACCACACGATACCTTTTTCACTTCGTATTCCGCTAGACGCATATACTCTGTTCGAACACCGTTCATGGCGTTTCTGATGAACGGTATGAACGACGTAACTCTAGTATATATAGCTGGCTCTAAATCCTCCCTGCATCCCGGGGGACTACCGCACACAACACCAATAATAGTGTTACCGCCGATAACAAGAGGAGCTCCGCTGTCACCCTGTGAGTTTGGACATAAAATCAGTGGTTAATAAAGCGAATCGGAAACATTGTAATAATTTAGGTACTTAAAATTAACCAATCACAGACTTAGATTCACCTTCTCACTAAGAATATGCACAAAAACTAAAGATAGGTATATATTGAACTTAATTACCGTACAAAGGCCTTCGGGGGTAGCAGGGGACCGTTGCCTCATCTTACCACAAAGTTGGCTATTCATGATGTCTCTATAGAAATGTTGGCACTTCATATTTGGTAGAATCGTCACATAAGCGAACCTCCGTTCGGAGCAATTACTGCCAGTGCATTCTACGTCCTTGTTGGTTTGCTCATCGTGACGCATGTTAACCCAATTGTCACCGTAACCGGTTACGACGGCCCGCTGATCCTCATAGGTCGAATGTAACGCCGCATCAGGGGGCAAAACAACGTGAGTTATGAACTGGTTCAGGACCAACTCTGACTTCAGCTATACCATAAATGTGGGTTTAATGTAATTTTTAATCAATCTGATATTATGCGAAGTTACAACAACAAATCCCCACCTCCAATACAGCGATATCAGCAAACTTTCTATTTTGGATATTCGATACCATTCTGGGGTTGTACTCTCGTGGGACGTAAATCTTCGCAACCTCTCTCGTCACACGATATCGTTCTTCTTTGTTGTGAGCATGAGTGTCACCGACTACGACGAAGTACACATCGTTGTCAAATGTGTTGGTTTTTACATTGATGAAGCAGTGGGCCACGGTGATGATGTACCGGTTGTTAAGAATGGCGCCGCCACAAAAGTGCCTCCCGTTGACCTGAATCGAAACAGCATAGGTGTTCTGCCTCACAGCCGCGACGTTACCGCCGACTATGGACTCGGCATGTAGACTTGCTTCTACTGCAATGGCAAATAAAAATTTTTTCGTAAATTTATTATTAGTTAGAAATGCTTAGTAATGTATCGTTTAATTATAGAGTACTTACATGTGTGTCCAAATCTAGTACCTATCAAGCCACACAGAAGCACTAGGTATATTAGATTCATTTTTGGGTATCGATAAACTGATGTGGTTGGGCTATGTAAAACGGTCACAAGCTTGAATAATTTCAAATTTTTCAATCTGTTATATACTTATATGAATTAGAGGATTGATATTCGTTCAACTTTCACCAGTTGTTTAAACATCAATAAAAGATCTCATGAATTGGAAAAAAAACAATAGAGAATATTAGAAATATATTCTTTTAAATTCAATGAGTTATACATGTAAAGTATAATTATCACCTTGCGCGCACGCAGTATTTAATGAAACTAATGTCAGTAGTAAGTAAATAATTATAAATAAAGATCAGCAATTGACGTCGATACTAGTGATATTCAGCACATTTAGTGCCTACAGAAAGCCCCTACACAGAACTTTTATAGCACTGCTAAGTTCTACACAAAGAATGTTAAGAAAATATGTACACATAATATATATAGTTTACACGATTAAATTTTATACACGATGTAAAATTTGACCTTAACTGTGCACAAATTACCTCGATAAAACGTTTGTATCACGAAATTATCTGTGTAGAATTTATTTGTCTATAATTTGTGTGTACACAAAATACTTGTGTACTGTTAATTATAGGTAGTTTTGAATCAATTACATAAGATTTGATCGCAATTGAGGGCCTGGAAACGAAAAGAAGACACATCGCGATTTCCTAAAGAAGATCAAATATTTCCTTCAGAAATTTTTACACAATAATAGAGATTGTTATTGAAGCAAATAGCGAATTTTATTATTTTCAATATTTTAAGCCCGTATTTTCAAATGATGCAACGAATTTGCGTATTTCGGGATTTGGAAAGTTTATCGAAAATTCCGATATTCTATGCATTGTTGCTAAATAGAATTTTCCGTGAGTGTTACGATAAATGCGATTGAATGCCGCACGCCACGGTACACGTGTTACGACGTGCGCACGACTCGAGACGATCACGAAAAATGCTACAAATTTTTACATATAGAGTACTGGAATTTTCCAGAAATCTTCCTTAGGCGTTTATAGTACATTTCGACACGGGTGCGGAAGGTGATTATTTAGCTCATGTGCCGTTTTTCGCTCGAGCGAAGCAAGTGGGAAAAGTCACATGAGGTAAAAATCTTCTTACGTACCAGTTTCGAACCGTATTTTATACCACGAGAGCCGAATAATCATATTAAAGTTATGATTTTGAGGTTAGAGTGATATTAAGAATATAATAGTTCCAATCAAATCGCGAAAATTCGATTTTGCGAACCCGAATGAGTGCGCAAAATAGCACATTCCCGTACTAGTGCGCAATAGTACATTGCGCAACAAGGGGAGAAATTAAGCTATTTCTAGCAAGGGGGAGGCGCACGAGACTGAGACGAGTGGTGAAGACACCTCACCAGAGTCTGAAATAGCTTTTCTTCCTGTGTTGTACACCGTATATCCATTTCTCACCTAAAACAGGTGAGAAATGATATACGCTCCGCTCGTCGACCCCCGATTAGAATTTTGAAAATATATTAAATGTAATCTAGAACGTAAAATTTACTAAGGGTTTCTATTTTTCCTATAGAATATCATTTTTCAATTAAACATGTTCTGAAATCTAGGCTCAACGTCGACACACGGAGCGCCTGAGATGGAACGTTCTTACGCGCTTCGCCGAAATAGGATCTTCTTGCTCCCACCCCACCACTTATGAATCTAAAATAAATCTCTTAACAAACTCTTTTTATTCATATGCGCAAGTTGCATTATATATGTGCGCAAATGCTTAAAATCAAACTATATAGGCAGCGGCTAAGCTACCCTTGTTGCTTTGTATACTTGCCACGGAGGGCCGCTACCGCAGCTCATGATGATGTGTATGTACTCTTATTCGATGAACATAAAGAGTGAAATATTTGGTTACACCTCACCAATCCCAGTCTGCGTCTACTTTAATGAATCGTTATTGGCAATCTTTACTAAATAATATCCATTTTAATATAAATCTTTAACTACTAGAATATTTAAAACGTAACTTTTTTTGTAGAAATTTTTACGCCTAATTTGTAATGATTTGAAAATGAAAATCTTATAATAACGTATATAGGTATAGATTATCAAGTTAAGAAGTCACGCAAAAGCCCGCTAAGACGCTTACTCAAACACACATCAAATCCTGAAATATAATATGTGTTTCGTATACATCACGAACATGCAGTATATCACATTTCCCCGCACAGCACTAAAAATCCTTCTCTCTCTCTCTCTCTCTCTCTCTCTCTCTCTCTCTCTCTCTCTCTCTCTCTCCGCTAAACTTTCTCAAAAACCCTCGCGCTTTACTATACACACATACCCACACAATCCACAAACGGAACGACCGCCCTTTTATCGCCGCGTTTACTCGGATCGCCGCAAAATAATAGAACGATAAATCATAAAGGCAAAGTTCGTTGGTTTATCGCTATGCGGTATATACCCGCGTAGAACAAGGCACACAACACGTACACACATAGCGTTACATAAAGCCGCGTGGCCGATGGATAAATTTATCGGCGGCCGATACCGCGGTTACATACACAGAGAACACCTTGACATTTGGGATTCCAGGGTGAAAGTGTGCGCTGTGTGTGCTTTACAAGCGATCGTGCGAACTTAGCATGATTCTGGAATCTCATGGGCGGCGCGCGCGCGAACGATCGTGTAATGAGGCGGATTTTTCCCTGTGTGTGTATGTGTGTAGCGCAGTCGTGCGCCGCGGCTGTTGCGGGACCATTTCGCAAGGTATATAACGATTAAAAGCTAATGGGTGATCCTGATGGATCGTGCAAGGTGGAACATTTGTTCGGGATTTTATTGCCGTTGTAATGACGACGATATAAGAATATTATTCGTCTGTAATATTCTGTCGAGCGCGAGTTGCGCATGTATAATTACGACTGCTTTTAGCTATGAAGTCATGTGTGGCCGTAAAAGTTTTTCTTTTATTCTTTTTATCAAACTCACAACAAAATAAATACATTATAAGCCTAATAACACGGTATCCATTTCGCTACACAAGGCCGCCGCGCTAATGCATTGGATAAAAGTATAAATTCGTATGATTATACAATCAATTTTCTCAGCTCATTCAAACTTATTAAAGCCGATAAGCAGGATTGTATTAGACTCGTGTTTTCCTTTTTCTTTTCTTTCTCAACTAAATCGATTACACCACGGCTAATATACCGTGGATAATTGCAAAGTAAGTGCGTTACGGGTGTGTCGGAAAAAGCATACGCCCGTAAAAACATCTGTAAATAATACGCGATTACACATCACCGCGATAGTCGTCGTAAAATGCTTGAAAGAATATACTTTCAGGCGTGGCCCCAGCCGCCGATTCCCTAATTCAATAATTGCGTTATTACCTAATTACGTCCCGCGACTTTGGCGCTTTTAGCAAATTACGAAAATAATTGAATAACGAGCCAATGAGATCACGCAAGAAAATATAACTGCCCTGCACTAAAGTAAACCATATCGTGCAGCCGGAAATCATTCTTTTCTCTCTCCCTCGCTCCCCGTTAACCCCCCCGAGATTCATGCATAATTCAGCCGGCCAATAATTACTTCATTTATGAATTCATATACGCGTGCGTGCGACCAATCATTGCGTTTGCGAGGAAAAGAAAAAAATCGGCATTTCGAAAGTCTAGCGCACGCACGACCTCGAGAAAAGGCGAGAAACTAGTTGTTGTTCGTCGCTGAAAGTAAAATCAGCGCGCTGTTGTGACGCGAGGAAGCGGAATATATCTAAGGTATATCTGAAAGTTTTTCAAAAGCGCGTGCGCGCGCTATGCTCTCCGGCACTTTCCATTGAAACAAAATCGCGAAGACCGGCGTACATGCAGATCTCACCGTATATATCGAGAACCAGTCGGACTATACGCGTAAATCAATTAGGTGTGTATATATGTACACAACTGCGTAGAGTAATTTATTTTTCTCTTTTTATCGGATTTAAAAATGGCATATATCGGAAAATTATCATTCTCGACTCGTACCGCGGCCATTTATATAGCGGTTCTAAACTGTTTTCAGCGAATTCAAAAACAAATATATATTTTTAATTTAATTACATTATAAGTGACCATTAGTACGACTATTCGACGCCGAATGAAACGGTCTCGCGGCGCGTGTAATTTATTCGGCCCCGATAATAGGCTATAGCTCCCGCGGATAAACCCAATTGAAGAATTTACGCGTCGATCTCGCGCGCATATACTTATACACAGTCACATACATTTCCAAAACACGTTCTCGCACGCAAATAAATATATCGCAACGGAGCGGAGGCGCTGACGTAAAGCGGCTCCCCAAATATGCAGATAACGCCGGGGGATAATTAGAAGCTGGCCGCGTGCGCGTGTCCGCGCGAATTAGCATTTTCCTTGCTCTTCCGCGACTATTTATCGGCTAGGGAGAGAGAGAGAGGCGTTGTGTAAGCGCGCGACCGGGCTCGTGAGCCGAGTCCTTTTGCGTCGCAAGAAGGCGCTTCAATGGTTTTTTAATGCGTGTACCCGATTATGTTCCGAGCTTATTTATTCGCGCGCGCGGCCCCGGCTTATTTGAATGTCCCGCGCTGGTTAATTGAAAGCGCGCGCGCGGGACGAGTGTGTAATATATGTATAGGTATATTTATTGTGCCCGATGTCATGTGTCTTCATTTCGATGATAATAATGTACGGTGTGATAATTGTTTGATCGGTGGTTGAACGTTTTGGGGGTTTGACAAATATTTCAGGCTCGATTTTATTTTGGATGTAAAGTTATTATTAGTATAGGTATGTGGATCTTGTTTGTTTTGCTTGAGTGTTTCTAGCATTTGCAATAGTTTAAATTTATCTAATATTTTATCCTTAGATTGAAAAAGTGCGTGAATTAATTCAATCGGGTACCTATATATATATACAGACTGGAAAAAAAATTTATTATCTTGTTTTATATAATTTTCCTTTTAATTAAAATCTGTTTGCATTCTACAACTTTTCTGAAATCGCGGTATAAATGAGCTGAATCATATTAGTTTACTTAATTAAATTCATTCTCCTGTGGACTTGCTGAAATCGCTTTCGAATTAAAATACACTTTTGCCTCTTCGTGTGTATACTTTTAGCTATGGTATATAATCCCCCCCCCCCCCCAATACAACGCTCAAACAAATTAATTTTATAACTATAAACACCTTCGTAATACCAATTATTTGCAATTTCACGCTATGCGCAATTCCCGCATTTCGGCGACCACTAAAACTAATAAGACCGCGATGATTTTAATCGGCCCGATGCAACGAGATACAAGCTGAGAGATAAGCGAACTGCAGATCGATCGTCGTTTGCATAACTTATCGACTTCGGCTATTGCGAAACACATCGGATTTATATTAATTTTCTCCTCTCGAAGTATAATCATCGCACGCGTGCGCATATTATCACGATAATATATTATACTCATTCGGTCGTTGGCGCCTGGCGCGAAATTCGTCCGCATCGTCACTGCGGACTTTCTCGCACGCGCGCGCCTTTCGCAAGTCTCTCTCGTATACCTAGCGCGGCAAGAAAGCTACTGCATATAATGCCGGCTAATGTTATTGCCTATCCAGGCGCAAAATTGGGTACACAAAAGTAGTGGCGGCGCTCCCGTGTATAATTAAAGGTTTTATATACACGATCGGTGTATACGTATATATATATCCGTCGACACCGCGTGTGTCTGTTTTTAATCGGCCCGGATTTGATTATAACCACGACGAAAAATGTAGTCGCACACACGTTACCCAATACCCCCAGCGCGCCGCAATTAACCTTACCTTTATTATTCGCCCCGCGGATTTATGGGCTCGGGGATACACACATGCATATACACTGCGGGATTTATCGCGCGAATCCTGATTGCAAAGTATTGCGGGCGACCTGTCTGCTGAGAGAGAGAGAGAGAGCGCATGCGAGAATTTTATTCTCGTTCATCCCTTACCGGGAAGTGCAGCGCTCGCGCGCGACCTTCGGTAAATTGACCTCGACGAGGACGAACGAGGTGCGAGGGAAACGATAAACAAAACGAGAGAGAGAGGCGAGGGTGATGAGGTTGCGGAACGGGATACCAGGGTGAGATTTACGGCTGCGAGGAATGGGTCTGTAATTAATTTCGAAAAAATTGTCCGATTGTTAGTGGATATTGCGGGGTAAGTGTATTGGGTATCGAAACGGAAATGGCGGTTCACTTGTTTGTTTTTGTCTGGAAAGTTTCGGATAACTATGAGAAACGTTATAGATGGTTTGTTGAAAAATGGATTGACAAAGGATAATTATATTTCTCAAGTTGTATTATAAAGAACAATATTGCAAAGTTCAATGCATATATCTTCAATTTACAATATTATAATGGCATACTCTATTTTTATCCGATTTATATATGCATAGGAAAAATTATATGTAAAATATTTTGAATGCGACATTCCATCAGATATAATGGCGAACACACGACATTTTTTTAATAACCAATTAGATAAGAAAATCAATCGTAAAAATGTCACATTTTTATCAACTATATTTAAAACGAAAAATGCTAAATGTGTCCTTTGGATGTAATATAACATGATAAATCGCGCAGACTGTATGATAAATGTCTTTGATAAATCACGCTGTCAGCGCTAAGCGGAGTTTTTACCCGTTGCGCAATATGGAAAACGTTCGACGACTACCTCTACAGAAAAAATCGCTTCAATTCAGCGATTTCCCTATGGCGAATATATACGTGACTGCAACAAAAAAAAACACTCCAAACGAACGCAAACGTCAGAATTCTCCAAACTGTCATCTAACGACCGTTTGCACGTTTATATTTTCCGCGCAACTTGAAGACGGAAAAAACGATATCCGTTTTGGCGTCGGAGTAGATCGACGCTTATCAGTTTAATAAAAGCACGACGAGCGGCAGTCCGCGCACGCGCGCGATGAATCCGTCAGATAAGTCGTGTCGACGCGTGCTCAATGCGACAGACATTTTTCCCTTGCGACGCGCTCGCCTTTCGCAATATTATGCGCGCGGCGCGCTGCAGTATAAGTATGTGTTATTGTATGCATGCGGTTTCAAGATGCTTCGCTAAAGCAATATAATTTGAATTGACAAATTAATAAAGTCAAGATTTATTAAATGATAAGTGAGCTACTATTGAGTTAACACTTTAGTTGTAACAAAGCGGTAAAAGTAATTTTTATTTAATTGATATGGAATGATGTTCAATGCGACATTGAGATATTAGAGGATTTTATTGATGATGGAAATAAGTGGAATAGCAAGAAATTAATATATTCATCTTCGTCTACTAGTTCTTTTGGAAATATACTATACCTATGCGTACTGAATAATTTTAACTAATGCGCATCTTACAAGTATCATCTGCGATAATTGATATGATAATTATATTTTTTATTATAATTTTCATAACATGTATGTTAAATAGATGTTCAACAAGATATTAAGATAAATTGTTATGAATAAAAAAAAAATTAGAGAAATGTTTGTGAATTTCTTAAATTTGATTAGAAAATTTGTAAAATATAGTGGCTGCAGGAACTTAGCTGTTACTATTATTGAAATTGCTATATCATTCATTGGTATTAGTCAACTTTTTTTATTACGTTAACCCCTTGATACAGAACTGTGACATGTCTCTAAGGAACGTTCAAAGCATTTCTGATTTACACAAATTAACGAAAGCTTTGATGGATGATTTACGATAGTGGTAGGACATATAGTAGATATGTATATGTACACAACATACGACTTGACCATTAACATTCTTTTATAATAACCTGTGTGTATTAAATAAATTTAAATTACTTTTTTTCAAACAAAGCCAATAGTACACACATAAAATATATAAATACATTCAACAAAGTAGATAAACAACTATATAATTGAACATGAATATTTAAAAGGGTTATCTTGAGCAACGCATTACACGTTTTATTAACTATATCGCGCGCCGAGAGTCGACCTTTCTAAAATAAACTTCACGCGGCCCGATATAATGCCAAATACTTCTCTACAAATTAACGAAACGGCTTCATAACAACCCCGCAGCGGCAATGACTTAATACCCCCGCTAATTGTTTTGAAAGCCACTTCACGCCTCCCGCATAAGAAAGAAAACCCATACTGCGCGCTTGCGCGGGGCGCGTGACATGTTAATACTCGATGATTATACGCGAAACGCACGTGCACACACACGTTCGTGCCTTTTCTCTTATAGAGCAGTCGCATGCAGCCAGCTCGGCGCGAATTACGCGACTGTTATTAAACGGGAGCGATTTACGATTTGCGCAAGAAAGAGAGAGAGAGAGAGAGAGAGCTTGGAAATTATTAGGACGCGCGTATTAGCGGTTCGAGTGTATATCGCGAGACTGGGAGGCGTGAAATAATAATAATCGCCGGCGCTCGCTCTCTCGCTGTACTCTGTTTTGACGTTCGAATGACTTGGCTTTGGTTTCCAATGTAATGTTTCCATTAATTTTGACGGCTGCTCGGTAGTAGCGATAGAGCTGGAGTTAGGATTTTTCGCTGGTCCGTTACAATGAGAGAAGTGGATTTATGCGGCTCGTTTAGATAGAACGGGGCAGATTGTTTTTTCACGTATAATTTGTTATCGATGGTTTACGAGGGTGCGCGCCTATGCGCGCGTTTATTGGCGAAATTAAATAATGATTAGATACGATCGTAATGTTGAGGCCGTAAAAATGTAATGCCGATGTGGAATAGTTTTAATGAGACTTTCAAAGCTTTTATCATGTTTATTTTTATACAAAAAGTAAAAATATTCTTAATGTTCCGCTAATTTTATATATAAGAGTAATAATATTTATTTTCGAACAATTTATTCTTCCCACCTTCTCAACTTCTGTAGCTTATTACATATAAAACGAACAAAATTACAATAATTTTATCTATGAAATCACTAATTAATGCGAGGTACTAAGAAATCCAATTAAACAGTAGTAGTTCGATTATTTTACGGCAGTAGAAAGAAAAAATTAAAATTTCAATAAACCCAAGATTGCCACGATAAATAATATAGGCGCTCAATCAAATTCAATTTTTTCGAGGCTATATAACAACCGTTATCGCGAAATAGTTTCATTAAGTGTTAAGTGCCGAACGTTATTTTGCATTCTGCTTCTGGTATACTTTAATAGCGCGACTTTATAAGTATTCCAGAGCTATAGCTGCGTCTCATTTGTAAGTGTCAAAATTGAGAAACTCTTGGTCTCTTTGACGATACTCTCATTATGAAATTGGGATCTCATCTTTCGTGCTTTCCTTTTTTAAATTTTGCAACTTTCGTATAATAAATGTATATATACGTTCATAAATAAAACGACGTAGTATTTTGTTTGGACACTTAACTAATTAAGTTAGCCGTAAAAGCACATCGTTTAGAGAACCAAAAACATGGTTATAAAAAAAAAACTTTCAATCTTAACACTTTCAAACAATTTGTCAAGACGCAAATTATGCATCTATATAACGCTCGCCCCATTATCTCAGCATTAGCATAATGAGGCTTTCTCTGAAAATTGAAGTTCATCGATTATCTTCCTCAAAATTTATAATACCACCAACCTATAAATTATAATATTTTTCGTACACTGACGTATTACCTAGTTTCAAGTTTTTTATCAAAATTTTTAGTCACGCGTTTATCTTCAAATTATTATCAACTAATTTATAAATCAAACCAATAGTATGAAATTAACTGATGCCTTGCTGCCACTACAACTAAAAAAGATAATTTTTTTTTTCTAAATGTGCAAAGATGGATAGAAAAAGGTAAAATGATTCTTACATAGATATTAATACAGATATCAATTTTTAGATGTACCTATAGATACACTTTTTTTTTGCATAAATTAATGAACATCAGATACAGCAGTGAACCAATCGAAAAGCGCAAACATATACAAGTATGAATTTATTAATAGCCAGATCTAATATTAGCTCCTAAAGACCGGTCATTAAACGAACACATCAAGTTTCTCAACTACCAGCGCCTATACTATTTTCACTAATCAGCATTCTCCCATATTAAAAGGACGACTACAATTTTTCCCTCCACTTAATTTTATTAACCCCCTTTTACACGCTTCCTTCGCACTGACAAATCGCCTCGACACAATACTCCTGGCCTGGATATTCACCTCCTTCTCCTCCCACCGGCAAAAAGCGCGACTTCCTGCCGCCGCCGCCGCGGCATTACAGCATCCACTGATTCCTGCGCTCATGAATGTTAAAAATCAATTTCCCTCCACGCACGATGGCTCGCGCGCGCGACGTTAATCTCGCGAAATTGGGTCTCTCGCGCGCGCATGCAAATGTTTATAACGTGCAAGAAAGATTTGCAGATTAGCGCGCAGGAGAGAGAGCCGCGAGCGCGTCGATCCCGTTAATTGGCGCATAATCGATACCGGCGTGCGCGTATACATATATATATACGCGCTCGAGATGTCCAAGACCACCAAGGCTCGGTTTTCCTCTATGGGTCGCGCGTTTGTTTACGTCGGAGAGAGGGACTCGTTGTTTTTCGCGCCCGCGGTGGAGGATTTTTCTATATCGGGGAGAGGAGAACGGTGTCGAGTTGCGAATGATGTGCCAAGAGGATGCGTGCGGCGCGACGGGAGTGGACTGCTGCTGCGTTAGAGGTTTTTTGCTCTTTCGATTTTCTCGCTCGTGCTTGAGATGTAGATGGGGCCTGGTATGGCTGCAGTCCGTGATAAAACATGTGTGTTTTGTATGATAATGACGTTTCGGCACGGAGAAACGTTTATTCGTAAACTTTACTTTTTTCTTTATAAGGAAATTTATTATTATTATAGTAGTGCTACGATACATTCGGCATGTGGGATTTTTACTTTTTAAATGGTAATTTTTAAGATTTTCGTGGAAAATTTAACTTTTGAAATGATAATTTTTATTATTTCAAATAGTAGCCACTAAAATAATTCAAAGCATAATTTAAAAAGTAAAATTTGCTAGGAAAATCATTAAAATTACTGTTTAAAAAGGTAATAATTCCACATGTCAAGTGTGATCAATAAATATTTCGGAAAATATTAAGAAAACTTTCAGATAATTTATTTCTACTAATTTTCATAAACTTTAATTATAATATTATAAGACCATAAACCTTCGCAAATTTGCTTCTTGTCATATAAATTTTCAAATGTACTTAACGGAGGTACACTAACCTATTTTGCCCAGCGACATGTTTACACGTAAAAGTTAGCATTTTAACTACCAGTCCACCTCCTGAGCTCATCGCCCATGTTAATATTTTAATTTTCTTTATATTTCACTGCGCTATCTCTCGATCTTATCTGCAAATATACTTCATAATTTTAAAATATTTCTCTTAAGAATCCTTAAATCTTGCGTATCTTTAATTCCCTCTGGCAACATCAGCCCATGCGATATGGGTCACGTCGTACTTACACCTCATTCGAAATATTTACAAAATTTAAAACCATCACAAGCGCGCATTTAAATTCTTCGAAAAGAAAACGTCATCCCTTGTACCCTGTCACCTACATCTCAGCTCGTAATCATACCAATCGCCACGAATAACTTTCGACCTGAATTTTTAATAATGCCGCACTTTAAATACTGTAAAAAGATAAGTAATGCGTCCTTCACGCGCGGCGAATTTATCAGCCATTTCGACAGCGACATTTCAAATCATTCCTCTTAGGGCCGCCGCTGCGCTCGACAATCGCGCCGTGTCCACCTATATATACATGCACCTCTCTCGTTAACTATAACCGCACGCCAATTATCCTACTCCTGCCACTCGCGCAGGTTCACCGACCTCTCTCTCTTTCTCTCCTATATCTCACGCACGACATCCGCGCGCGTGCACGCACGTACGTACGGTGTGTCGCAATTCGAAATTCGCCGTACGCGCGTGGCCTTCACCGTGCCTCTGCACACCTTATCAGGACGATAAAAGAAAAGAGAGACCGAGAGAGAGAGAGAGAGAGAAAAGAGAAAGATGGAGGCGACCCCGCCCTCGCATTCCTCGGCCGTTTGCACTTGTAGCGATACGAGATATAGTCGCGCGTATGCGTATACATATATACGTGTCTATACGTACACGCATGGATGTGTGTGGGTATGGGTGAAGGATATATAGGAGCCGGACGACGCCGACGACGACGAGGACGCTGATCTAGGCCTTGAGCGGGTCGCGCAGACTGCGACTCTCGCGGGTATATAGCCTGTCGCGCTCGTTTTTTTCGTACGTTTATAGGGGAGAGGGAGAGAGAGCAATTTGCATGACGATGAATTCGTGCTAACACAATTAACTTTATTTATGAGGTAATAAGATTGTTTACGCGCGCGGTAACAAAGGGTTCGCGCAAGGATGTGAGAAGCGAGGTGTACATATAGCCTAGCGAGCGCCATGCGAGGATAGAATGTTCATTATAAAATAGGTCATTTGAGAGTTATTGTTTTCTAGCCGATTTAATTAATGCCAATCAATGGGAGATGGAGATTAAAGATAATCTATGCGATATGAAGGCAGTTTGTCTGATTAACCGCGTGAAAATCAGCGGTGCAGGATATAGGTATAGGTGCGGATTATAATCGTCAGAAATGTCGAACTTGCAGGTTTGTCTTACCGGACTTGGACTGTATCTACTGAAGTTTTCTTGGCATTGACGTATACCTCACACGTATGAGTTATATCACGTGGAAATTGTACCTAATTCTAAATAAAATATTTAT
>JAPYZP010000782.1:0-22076 GCA_030522985.1 Torymus sinensis | reverse complement strand
TTTCTAAGAACAAATAATAAAGATATTCGATAATTTATAGAATTTAGATTTTGGGAAATTTCATGCACAAACAATCTAAATAAATCTACTATTTTGGCGTCGACAAAACTAGCTTGAAATATACCAGAAAAATGTCGAAATATCACAAAAGCGCTTTTGTAACATATAGCTTTTGAGGAATTTGCATTATTATAAAAAACTTTAAATATCTACATTATATGAATCTATCAATTTCAAGATTTCTAAAGAAATCTCAGTAAAGCTATAGAGAAAACGAGCTTTCATTCTTTCAAAAGGTATACGTTAATTCGAAGTTGGACATAAAATAAACGAAATATATTGCTTGAGTAAATTTATAACATGCTCAGCGCTGAACTAAAACTTGGATAGAACTTTGGAGGAAAAAGTCTTTTTAATTTTGAAAAAAGTAAATGACAGTTACGAATCTAGAGCTGCCAAACGTATTTAATAACGTGATGGTTATTTTATCATACACTTAACTATAGGCGTGAGAATGAAATAATTCGTTACGAATTGGCACCCTTCGAAAAATCCACTCTTTTTCGAGAACGTGCAGGGAAATCGTCTGCTGTGCAAAAACTCATAGCGCGGGGCGAAATTGAATTTCGCGGAGTGCGGTATAGTGCAAGCGGTGCACACGCGAGAACTGAGCTGACGTCTAGGGTTGAACTGCGAAACATCGCCTAGGCTTGGGTGAGCTTCTTTAGTTCTGTCTTCAACGGACCTAGTATCAGTGAGAAAACAGAAAGATTGTATCTCATACGCGCCTACTGCGGTATTGATACATTTTGTTTATTATCAATTCTCGGGGTATTAATTAAGTAAAGTTCATCATTTACATAGTAGATACTAACACAATCATAAAATATAAATTAAAACATTGGTTTCTATAGGGACAATATATTATATAAACATGTATAGAATGTTCATATCGTCACTCTCGAATAAAAGAGGAGTCATCACAGCATCGATATTTCAAACTCCGATTTAGATGGGCTACACTAAGCACCGAAATATTTTCATCATATCGTTTCGACGTTAATGCATAATTGTAACAAATCGTACACTATAAGTTAAACTTTCTTTATATATCGCTTAAAATATTTATACGTAGTTGTTAACTTACGTAAATTGTTTCCTAGTTTAATAAACAAATAAAAAAAAAATCGTTCATTTTCAGGATCGAAATTATCGGACAGAAAGTTTTTATAATTTTTCTACTTATACTGTACTTTTAGCAAATTATTGAAACTCGTATATATATTTTATTATATTTTATAAAGATTATAGCATGATACTACTATAGTCGTTTTCAATTTTTTTATGGCGAAATAACTGTAGTGTACTGTAAGTTCGAAAAGTAAAAACCACATCATATCCTACTTATACTTTTAGTGAAATTACATTTCTCTTTATTTCATACAATGATACAACTTTTTTTAAAACCGCCATTATTTGTCGCTCAGATTTATTAAAAAAAATATATGTTTATTTTATACATTTTTAAACATTTAAAAATATAAATGTCACAATTAAGTATACGAAAAACAAAAATTTCCAGAGCATAGTGAGATGGCGAATGGTGTCACCTAGGTATTTTGATATAGATTTGATTCCCGCCAAATTGCAACTGCTCTTGGCGCTCTTGTAGGTGTTGTAGAAAAACAGCGCCACCCTAAACAAAAGAAGAAGAAGAAGACTCCAGAGTGCCGTCGTGACCGTGGTATCCATGTAGCGGCCGCTGCGCCGTCCGTCAAAACTTGGAGGATGGAAACGGTTTATGAAATGTTGTAAACGTGGTTGTGCATATTAAAAAATCACAAAAGCGGTAAATAATAAAGCATTATGTTAGTTGATGTTAGTGCTCACATAGTTAAGTTCGGAATTATAGTTGTGTAAATTTTCCAGTTTTTCAAGCAGTAATCATAACCTGTATTCTTGTTTTGTTCGGTTCAACAGAAACGTTGTTATTGTTCCACTTTTCGAATGATTTTTGGGTATTTACATTGATTGAAATTTTGAAATAAGTATTGAGATTTATTCAAATACAAGCTAAATATAATAATATTGAGATATTATACAAAATTTATAAGATACCCTCCCTATAATCAATGATACCAAAAAAAAAAAAAAAAGAAAATTTGTTTTTGATAGGAGAAGTCACTTTTTTTAAAAGTGTGAAGGATACATAACATTAGAAACAATGGAGGACTCACCGGGGAAAAAGAATTTGTCATTTTCCTTTAGCTTGGATTTGGACAGTGTCGATGATGATGCTTCCTCAGATTTAGATACTGCTGGATTACAAATTGATGTTTCAGAAGTAGAGAGCTTTAATGATAATGAAAAAATAAGAAGATCAGTAGATGATACTTCTTTTTTGAATGAAATGGAAGAAGAAATTGAAAGGCAATTGGATGCTAAAGCAGCTAAAACAAACTTAACTGCAACTAATGTTAAAAATATATTAAAGCATGTGATTTCCAATGAACATGTTATGGCAATTGTGGTTCATAAAAGGTTGACAAATGGAGATGATGAAATGATTTTTCAACCTAAATTAACTAGATCCAAAGTCAAGTAAGCAAAGTATATTTTTTTACAAAGATATTTGCTAATATGTCCTTGTAATTATTATTTTTTAATATCAAAATTTTATAAACCAAATAACATTGTTTTCACACAGAGAATTAGCAATGGCACAACCAGACATTCCTTGGCCTATGACTCCTGCAAAAAATACAACTTCAGAAGTTCAAATACTTATTCAGGAAGAATTTTCAGAAGACTCATCTGATGAAGAGTATCATCCTGATCAAGATCCACAAAGTGATGATGAGAAAGATACTGATAATACAGTGGGAAGTGATTTTGATTCTCAACCGTCAACTCCAGCAACCCCTGGCGATTTGTCAACTTTTTTAGAAATGCCAACTACACCTGAAGTACATTATGATGAAGAAGGGTTCAAAATACCACACCTGTAAGTTTTAATGTGAAACTTTAATATATTCTTTGTTTGATTGCTCATCATGTATGTTTTTTGCTTTATTTTCCTCTGCAATGATATACATAATATAAAATATTACTCTAGGTTTCCTCATGTTCCTACTGCAGAAGAAAGTATAGGTCATAGAACACGATCAAAACTTTGTCTGAGTGAAACACCTTTAGAACAGATTGAGCAGGCATTTATACCACCAGATATTACAACTGATATGTATGACTGGGATTGGGAACCAAATGATGACTACATTAATTTTTTAAAAGAGTTATATACTCAGCCTCTTCCAAAAGAAGTAAATTTCGAAGATGATCCTGAGGCAGATCCCGAATATAATATATTAGAAGATGAGGAGACAGATTTAGGTATGTATTAAATAAATTTATACTTAAATTTTTAATAAATATTTATAAAATATAGATATTAATATCCATGCGTTATATGTTTTTAGTGGATAAAGAAGAATTTAGAGAAGATAGAGCCGTAAAAATACCAAAAAAAGAATTGAAGACTTTAATTGCTGAACTTGATGAATTCGCAGATCAATACACAAGACAACATCAAGCACAGGAGCAGGAACAACAGCAACAAAAATTATCAAAAAAGAAAAAGTCAGCTGATAATTCAATTTCATCAACAGTAAATGTATCGCCAGTAAGATTTATAAAATATATGAGACGTTACTTTTTAAAATTATTTTTAGCCTCTACTACATATACATTAATATCATAGGGTAATCCAATGGTTGACCTTTTGCCGGTGCTAGCTGAACCAGAACTTCCCGAATTAGTTAATTCTCAACAGCAATATTTATTAACTGTTCAACTTTCACAACACATCCAACTTATGACACAACAATATCTCATGACGTACAAACATCCTAAGTGGCATCAACATTCTACAGTTTGTAAAAGTAATTTAAATAGTTTGAGGTAAGAGTTACATAATACTATAGATGTTTTTGAGTTTTCAATTTATATTCTAAAAAAATATAATTTTTTAGAACTCTAGGAGATAAACCAGATTCAGAATTCAGAGCTTGGAATCTTGAAAGTGCATTAGAACTAGTATCTGATTGGGAATCTAAATTAACTGAACCAGTATTTTTGAAAGAATATCTCGACCACATAGAGAAAGAAATAGAGGAAGAAAAAGTCTCTTTTAACATAAAGAGAAAATATCAACCTCAATTTCACCCTGAATTAATAAGTCTAATGGCTGACAGTAAAGCATTAATGCACCCGCAATTATTGCCAACTGGATTGCCGATTACCTTAAATTTAAATCTTAATGAAAAATATCTACCTTCCGAAGAAAGGTAATTGAATTTTAATTATATTTTATAAAATTTTTTTTCAATAACATTCAATAGATTTTGGTTTACAGATTGATGGCCATTGGATTGGAACAATTTATACCATATCGTAAATCATTACCAACAAAATTTAATAAAGACTGTATGATATTGGCTGATGCGGTGAAAGAAATACAAAAGTATTTAATACCAACTAGAAGTGTTAGTAGATTAATAATTCATGTAAAAAAACGCAAGTATGATAAAAAACCTAATCCTATAAAGGTATATAAAACATTAAAATGATTTAATATGTGTTTTTGTGATTTAATGTTATATTTTTATTTTGATTTTGCATTTTCATTGTTATAATAATATCTTTTATGTTTAAGCAATATTTTGAAACTGGATTTGCTCCAAAAACAAAACATTGTGTTTTAAGTGAGTATGTCATATTACCACCTAAAAGTCAACCCATTGAATATTTACCACGAAATTGGCAAAATTACATATCTAAAGTAAGTACTTAACACATTGTTGCTTTTACAATGTTGCCAATAAGCGATTTAAAATATATAATTCTGTAGTTAAAGAAAGGAGACGTCGAGGGCCTATTGTTACCAAATATGTTGAAAAAAAAATCGATATATAGCAATGATGAATCATTTTCTGTTTCACAAGCCGAAATTTTAGTTCCTAGAGATCATGCATTAAGAAACCCCATTGTAAATATGTTAAGGCACATGCCCTCTCTTTTAACGCCACAGAAAGATGAATCTGGCAATACTAATTCAAAATTTAATGGTTCGAAAAACCAAAAAACAATGCAATCGAAATCAAATGAGCTAGAATCGGATGCAGAATCTGCAGAAAGCTTGCGAACGTGCGAAACTGATGAAGAGGAGTCGAGACCAACGCGGTTGCGGATGACAACACCGCGATTGGCAAAAATTAAGAGTGCTCAGAACATGAAGCTGTTAGCTCAAACGCTCTCTCCTAAAGCATCTCCTTCGAGTAGCAGTACTGCTGAGAGCAAAGAATACAGCTTTGATAAGACTGATGATGATGAATCGTCTTTTGCAAAAGGGGTAAGATTTTCATGAAAATTATAATGTCATATGAGCTAACACTAAAACAAACTTAATAAAATTTTTAGGATGATGAAGATGAAATAGCTGAGTTGATGCTTGCCAGTACCACTATTAAGAAAAATACAACAAGTAGAAAGAAAACAAAACAGGCTAGAGAAATAGAAAATTTCAAGCGGTTGTTGGAAGCGGAAAATAACATAAATGAAGATGAGAGAGCTACAAGTGTGTGATAATACATTTTTTTAAATTAGTCCTTTTGTCTTTGATGTTGACTTATATATCTTTTTTATTTTTTGATTTACAGAATTCGCTGCTTCTTTTATTCAGAAAGTGCATGTCAAATTAGAATCAAAAGATCCGGAATTATTCAAAACAATATTGAAAATTTTCTTAGATTACAGTGAGAAGATAGAAAATATTAATGAAGATAACAGTGATTGCTCTTCAAATATAACTCTATCACCTCTTGATAAAGAAAAATTAGCCCTCGATCTTTATAAGGAAGTCTGTGAGAATCTGCATGAATACCCAGATCTTTGTAATGACTTCTTGTTATTTTTAACCCCTCACCAGGCAGCACTACTTGATAAATCTGTAGATCATACTATGGTTTTAAAAATGAAAGAATTTTTGAATGTCAGTCAAATGTACTTTGCCAAGCAACCGTCTAGAATAGCAAAGGTAATGCAAGCAATAACCGAAATGGCCGCGAATCCAGGTATTACTTTGGAAGGTGCAACATCTATAATGGGTACAGCTCTTAAAGGTCATCCCTTGATGATGGATATGTTTCTACAAGTTTTACCCACAGGAAAACCACCAGACAGGTATATTATATAATTAAAAATATTACTTATGTCGACTGTAATTTACTATTCACTGATATTAATTAATTTAATTTATAAGATTGTAAGACTGATTGAAAAATTCTTATCAGTGTATAGGCATATATATAATATGATCATATTTATAATCAATTCTTCTTATTATAATGATGAATAAAATTAATAGTAACTTTTTCATTTAGTTTATTTGCTGCACATATGTTTGAAAATTTAACATGTCCAGTTGGTCCACATGACAAAAATAAAATATATGATCCAGATGCTCAAGAATTATACGAAAATATTGAGCTACCGGTATCAACACCTCAAGAAGATCCTTATGGGGGTGATAGTTGTAAATGTGATTGTCATAATTTAGTCGATATGAAATTGAAAGGAATGAATGAGCATTGTGCATCATGTGGAACAAGGGTAATATAAGAACTTTCATGAATTTTAAATAGCAAAATGTATATTTAATGAAAGATAAAAATAATAAATTTGTAACTTTTTTAGTTTTTGAATGGCAGAATTTATTTACAAACTTCCGAAGGTTTAAGACCAGCCAAAATAACTTTTCCCGGCGAAGATGATGAAAAATTAGAAAATATTTCACGAGTATCTTTAAAAACGACCGAAAGATTTATTCCATCTTCACCGCCGAGAAAACGTCGAAAATGTGCGAAACGAGACTCAATATCAGAAGAATCTAGCACAAAATCATGCACATCAAAAACGTTGCTTTCAAAGGATATTGATGATAACGATAAGTCAGGAACAAAATCTCAAAAAGGTCTAAAGTCACCACCAAAGTCGATGGACAATAAGAAAGCTTCTTCTACAAAGAATAAGCGAGAGAGAAAGAATGACAAAAAAGACAATAAGACTGATCAAAAGACTGATGATGAACAAAATGAATTCTGTGTTAGTGCGGATCAAACTGAATCTGAAGTATTTGTTAGTTCTAATGCTAATGAAGATGTTAACTCAGAATTAGAATTAGGTCAGTGGTAACATTTTTAAATAAAAAAATAAAATATAAAGTTTACTTAAACAAAATTTATTGATATTTATCCTTTATTTCAGGTAGTAGCAAGGGAGAACCAAGTAAAAATAATACTGAACATGATGGATCGACTAGTCCAGAAAAAAATAAAAATATTTCATCTACAACTGTAGAAAAGGTGGACTGCTCTAGTGACTCCGATAGTAGCACTAATGTAGAATCTGAACCATCTATAGATACTCCCTGGACTCTGCAAGATGATAAAATACTTTTAGAACACTTACAAAAAGACTATTCTGAAGAAACTTTTGCTGTGGTCAGTTCACTATTAAAACGTTCAATGGGGCAGGTAAACATGGATGTTTATTCAAATTTAAAATTATATTTTATTACATTTTTTAACTAAATTTATTTATAAATTTTCAGGTGAAAGGACGATGCGAATACTTGCTTTCATTAATAGAACAAATGAAGTAATATTGTTTTTTCTTATCAATGTTTTGATACGATTTTTTTCATGTATAAACTGTAAATAGCTGTTAAAAAAGAAAATAATAGAAATTTACCTTTTCTAAACCATGACTTTAATTTATTTCATTATATAATGAATTTTAAACTTTAAAGATGATTGTTCTGCAACAAGTTATTTTTACCACTTTATTTTAGCAAGATTCTTATTACTTTTTTACTAATGAAAAAGTATTATGTACATTAAATTTATATGCACTTAAATATAAATTATTGCAATGCAATACAGTCGCACAATAGGCTTATATTGTATAAAAACGCTGTTAACAACATTAAGTGTCTAAATAATTTGAACGTAAATTTTACCCATAATTCACATACCGTGAGTGATATGAACGATGATTATATTGGCGATTTCTTCACATGCTATTTCCCATATACAACGCCTATACTGGGAGAAAACAAAATACCTATGGAACTGATATTGGCTTTGTATGGAAAATAGTTTGGCTATAATCTTTTTTTTCTTTAAATGGGAAACTAACCATCACGTTATCATATACGTGCGGCAGTACAATAAATTAAAGAGATCGCGAAACTTGATTGAATTTACAAGTTTATCATAAACATAATTTCAATCAATCTTCGCAAACTTTTTAATTCAAATCCCCGTTCTTCTGTGATTATATTTATTCTCTCGCGCGATACTCATATATTGTACAGCATTTATAAACCCAGAGCTGCCGGACGCATTTACTTAATAACGTGATTATTTTCCTATAAGAATACACTTAGCTAGGCGGGACAATGAAATAAATAATCCTTCACCAATTGGCACCCCTCGAAAAATCCACACTTTTTCGAGAATGTGCAATGGGGATCGTCTGTGCAGCGTGAAAAACTCGCACCGCGAGGCAAAATTGAATTGCGCGGCAGGGTGCGGAGGCCCCGTCAAGTCAAGGCTGAATGGGCCCATCGTATTCGACACCCGCGGCAACTATACGCGGAACCTATTTGCGGATGAGCGGGCTTATCAGTGAGAAAACCGTAAGATTTTATCACAGACGCACAGTGGTGCTGCGCGGCTTTTGGGTGTATTTAGACTGAAGAATAATAAATTTTATATTAAAACTATTTACATGAATATCTCAAGTAAAGTTTAAAAGATCGGTTACTAAAATTTTTCCGAAAAAAATGAATTCATAATTTACATATTTCCTCTAATCATCGGGCAGCTATTCGTTTTCGAGTCTGCTAAACTATCATTATAACGCGAAATATAAGAAAAAGAAAAGTTAACACATTGTTGTATATTTAAAATGCTGCTAATAAACAATTTCAAAAATATAATTCTTTATTTATACAAAGGAGACATACAGGACTTATTAATTCCTATATCGTGCACATATATATAAGTACCATTGTACGCTTATCAAGGAGCGCGGGAGCGCTCCGAAGGCAAGATATCAAGGAGGACGGAAGCGCTTCGAAAGCAAATTATGTAGAGAAGCCTGAAGAGAGGACCGCGCAAGTACTATATATCATACTTTGATTTAGGGTATTCCAAACTAATATGCGATATTATACTATACTGGGATTCCAAACAGTAAATTTTGGTATCACAGCTGAATAAATAAAAAGTTTACTGCTGCAAAATATTTACCTGAACGCACTATAAGTATAACAATTTCGAACGACCAGCCGAGACAAGATGAAGTATATACCTAGTAGTATTTTAAGAATTAGAGGTTTAAAAGGTATATCCATTATAATATATAGATTATAAAATATGATTCGTAAAGCGCATTAAGGAAACCACGCGGATGTAAACCGGAGCACTGTACTTAATGTCACGAGATCAGTATTTAGTTCGCGTAATTAGCTAAACTAAAGGTAAAGCGGTGAGTTTCGCGACCAGGCGCACGTGTGTTCGGCCCGCCTTGTGTCATAATATCTCGGTGCACTCGTGTGACGATACCTGAGGATGTGCAATGGGACGCAGAAAGAGGCGAGAAAAGGCAGTATTTCGATAACAACGGATATTTATATTACAATACACGCCTGACATACTTTATAGTAATGATATTATAACACAAAAACACCCTATAAATTCGATATCAACTTGTATATATAACTATATAAACACACATACTAATACACATGGGCGAAGTATAGTTGTTTTGCCGGCTCACTGTGCCTATATATATTCTGTAAGCTGTGTAACCGTCATTGAATGTGTTTATGTCGCGTTTGTTTTGCCCTCTTCATCTTTTTGGCGAGTCCGATTTTTTTGGCTTTTTGTGAACGAAAGAAATATTTGTAAGTACAAGTCATTGTGGAAAGTGCGTATTCGTGTGCAAAAAGATGTATAGATGTGTTTTTACCATCGTTTTTGTGTAAATGGTACTTTATCAGAAGGACTTGGATGTTTGTCTAAGTTTAAGTTAAGATATATATTTTCTTTTTTAGAATCGATCATCATGGATAAAAGTGTAGTACTCGAAATGATAAATGCTGACGTTCTCGGTTTTAACGATGAGAAATTGAAGATTTCAGAGACACTGAAACATTATAGAATTGAATTTAAAGGTTATATGAATGATTTACTGTCACAAATGACCACAGGAGGTTCAGCTCCATTACATGTTAAGAATCCAAAAGCTGTTAAGAAGAAAGGCAAAAGAATTAAAGCTATTCCAGAAAATGATGAAATTGAAAATGACAGCAATCTTTCTAATACAAGAATGACTCGATCTTCTCGAATAGATTCAGTTTTTCAAATTGTAGATATTCATCAAGGCAGATCTACAAGAAGTACATCAATAAAGCCATTAAATATTATTAAAAAGCAACTATTTGACGATGAAACTGATTTACCTTTAGAGAACAAGGCTTGTATTTTTTAATTTCCTAATCTTGCAAAAATTTTAAATAAATACATTTATGAATTTTAAACAATAAATAATGTAAATTTTTATTTTTTAATAGATCAAAGAAAAACGTTCAAAGAGACCAAAAGAATTACTTGAAAGTTCAGAAGATGAAGAAAGAAGACCATCAAAACTAAGCAAAATAGCAAAGAATACTTTAAGTAAAAATAAAAGTAAAGATGAAACTCATGATATAATAGATGAATCAATCCAGGATGCAGATGGAAATGAAACTATTAGTTCAGAAGAACAGAAAAAAACATCAGTTAAACGTAAACTTCAACAAAATGATGAAGATGCAAATACTACTTTAACATCTGAAAAATCCACAAGGCAAACCTCGTTACCTACTGATGAACCTGTTGCGAAAAAAGCTAATTACTCAAAAAAAATTTCACAAAAAAATGAGAAATATGAAAATACATTAGAAAAAATTACAGAACAATTAGCTTCTTCAAAACAAAGTGAAGTTTTAAGTAAAAGATCCACTAGTTCATCTGCTTCAGTAATTAACGCTCAAGGATCAACTAAATATATTAAAGCTAATATTATTAATGACACTATAGATATTAGTAATGGTGATGAGATGGTAGCATCAATGTATGAAGATGCAATTGGCAAACCTGTACCAATAATGAACTCAACTATGAATCCAAATGCTACAGTAACTTTAAAAAAAATGATGAGTGCAACAGTTGTAATTGAACCATTTCCTACCAAAAATATGTTCAACGAAACAGTTACTATTACAAAAAAGAAAAGCTTATTCAAAGAACCTGTATCAAGTAGCATTCTTAAAGAGTCAGAAGAGTACAATTCCAATACTACTAGAACTATAGTTCATGAAGCTCCACAGAATACTAACAATATAAGTGGAAATTATGAAAAAGTAAATGCTAAAACTAAAAAAGACTCTAATTTAGAAAAATTCAGTGAACTTATTACAGATGATGAATCATCACCTGAAAGCAAAGGATACAGATTACAGAAACAGAAACTATTAAATCAGAAAAAACGTGTTACTAGATCCAATGCTTCCACAATGAGTGAAGAAGAGCTTTTCCAAACTCCAATTAAAACCCTTCAAAAAGACAAAGATTTAAAGGCAGACACCTTAAAAAATAGTTACAAACCATCAGCATTCTTTAGTCCATATGCTAAAGATTCTGTTAAAAGAAGAGTTGAAGCATTTGAAGAAGTAACAAGTCCAAACACAAATGAAAATGAAACTGGAGGAAGAGTTACAAGGACAAAAACACGTGCATTGGCTAATGCAAGCTTTATTGAAGTTCCACCACAAACTGTGGCACAAACATTGGCTAGAAAATCATTGGCTAAAGCTAAAAAGATTTCTCTAGCAAAACAACTAAAAGAACATGATGAAACTAAAGAGGTAAGTAAATCTACACTTTAATGTATTTTCATAACTACTAACATATCTTTTGATGTTTAACTTTACTGTAGTATGAAAATACTATTAAAATCAAGTCTACAAAGGCTACAAGTTCATTGGAAAAATCAGCCCAGAAATCCCAATTGAAAACTACGCCTCTAGGAAAACGTACATTGCAAAGGCCAGGTTCAATAAGCAACTATCAATATACAACACCTATGAATACACAAAATCTTAATGCTGTAAGTCTTCAACTCTGTATTTTTCTAAACAATATTTCCATTTTTTTAATATTTTATAGTACTCTAAATCCACGAGTGCATCGCGTGGAAATATCGTAACACACGCGGATTCATTTATTCAGCCAATGAAATCAGCTCAAAAAACCATAGATAGAGCAGCTGAAGAAAAAAGAAGGAGAGCACACGAAGACGACGCACGACGAAAACGGGAAGAGTTGTTAAAAGCTCAAGCTGAAGAAAAGAGAAGGTAATATAGAAAAGAGAAGTATTATAGTTCCTTGTAAAAAAAATCAGTGAGATTCATTATTTTTAAATATATGTAACCTTGTTTAGGAAACGGGAAGAAAAAGAGCGTAAGAACAAGTTAGCTAGGGAAGCTAAAGAAAAATTAGAACAAGAAAAGAGATTGAAAGCTGAAAGAGAAAGAGAGGAGAAAGCAAAATTGGCACAGCACATGCAAGAGAAACAAAAAGAGGAAATGGAAAAGAAACGCATAGCTCAATTACAAAGAGCACAAGTATGTTTGGATATATCTTCACGGAAAGGCAAAAATGTTGTATGTCCATTTTTTGCATTTTTTTAGTTAATGCAAAAATTGTTAATTGAGAATATAGTCTTCAATATTACAGTGGTGTATAGGCGTCAAATGATGTTATAATGTATATTTTTTACTTCATATATTTTTATTTAATTTAGTTCATATAGCTTACGAAAAATTTGTTTTGTTGATATCTCGAAATGAGAAAAAGTGGACATACAACATTACTGCGCTGAGGTGACGATAACTTTTTAGTGCCCTTCTATTTTATAGTAAATTTTATTAATTTTTGCGTTGTAGGAAAAAGAAGAAAGAAGAAAACAAGAAGAACAGTGGAGATTACAGCGCCTGCAAGAACAAGAGGAACAAGAAAGGCTACTTGCGGAACAGAAACGGCATGAATATGAACAAGAGAAACGTAAGCTGTTGGCTGAAACGAAATTAAAGAATCAAGCATTAATGCAAGCTAAGGTAGTTTACGCCATACATTATTATTGATTATGATAAGCATCTTTTTCACAGTAAATTGATTAAACATTATTTTTATTTTAGTCAAAAGGGTGGGCTCATAAACTGTTGCCAATAAATTACAAAATTGACAGTGATCCAGATGAAGATGAATCTGATGATGAACGAAAACCTAAACATCCAATTCCATCATGGGCATCAAGTAAGAAAAATATAATTTAATTGAAAGAAATTTGTGTGAAGCCCATTAATCTCACATTATTGAATTTGTATTTATAGGACATGGCCGACAGGCACAATTAGAAATGCAACAATATATTCCAATGAAAATCGTTACAAAGTTCTTTGATGCAAAGAAATGTACGCCTGATTTAAGAGAGTTGTTCATTGGTATTGATCCAAAAAAATTAAAACGATCATCCAGTGCTATTTGGAAAACTCCTCCTCGATTTTCGATGATGGATTCAGTATTGGAGGATTAAGACAAATTGGATCTTGTATCAATGCTATATAAATAGAAGGTACTAAGAAAATGTGTAGTTTTAGATGTCGCCATTATGCTTTAAGAGAGTGTTAGCGGTATGTGCTTTGGAAAAGTAATCAATTACGTTTGATTGCTCAAAAGTCTGCACAATTGTACAAATTAATTGTTTTTATATAGAATAATCGATTTTTATTTATACTATTTTATAAGCATGATCAGTATAGTATTTATAATTGGAGGTGATATAATTGTTAAGTTAATATTGCGACAGTAATTTAAATCAACTCTAAATGGTTTAATAAATTGATTTTTTATAATGTTATAAGCGATTTTACACGAATATATACATCTATGATACAAACATCCAATTTCTTTTAAGTTTATTTTTAATCAGAATTGATAAATGATTTGTTTAGACGGGAAATTAACTTCGAACGTCGATACAAGCTAATTTTAAGCGCTAATTAAGATTTAATTAGGTGCAAAAATAAAAAGAATACGCTAACACGATGCCTTTGTGCACACGGGATTTTATGCATGCCTTTGCAGGGCATATATATATATATACAGCGGGTATAATGATGACGAAAGAACTTCGGAAAATCTTATCACAAAACAGTAAGTTAATACATTTAACTTTTGAAAAATTAATTTAAAAAAATTATGAAAAAGATTTTTTTTCTTTTACATATTCTTAATACGATAAATAATAATAAAAATTTTTAAATTTAAAATCCACCTCATATTATTCTTAATATTAAAATCAATTTTTATCATCGAAAATATTTATTCTTCATAGATTTAAACAATGCAGTAGGTAGAGACAAGAGGTACATCAAAAAGTTTCGATCGGTTATATGATTATATCTTATGTAAACTATTATAACAACAAGTAAAATAAAAAAAAAAAGTTTCGAAATAAAAAAAATAGCTAGTTTTAGTTCGCCAAGATAAACAGCTAAAGACTTGGTGTTTTAATCAATGAATTTAACAATAAATTTTTCTTTTTAATTCTTTTACTATTTAAGACCCTCGAAATTTGAACACCGCAGTGCAAAATACGCTTAGAAAACTTGGTTTGAAGAGGGGACTTAATTTTTTTTTTTAACATATACCTAATATGTAAGTATATAAGGGTATTATAATATTATATCCCTGAAAAATCGAACCCCGCGCAAAATCAAGATGAAGACATTATCCAATCAGGAACCCGCAATAACTCGAGAAATCGAGATCTGAAATTGCAAAGCTTTATACTTCTGTTGGTTTGGCGATTCATCGCATAATGACTATTATATGACGAATAAAGGAGTGTCTATACATAATGTGCCGTGTGCCAAGATAGCGCCAAGGTACATGACTCTGAGCCAATCGGAGCAAAGTCTCCAAGCCGGAGATTGGCTCCGATTGGCTCAGAGTCATGTGCCGTTGCACCATCTTGGCACACGGCACATTGTGTAGACACTCCGTTACAGAAGTCGCAGCTCGCATCTTTTAGCTGATTGGTTAATTCTTTTTAATACATGGTTAAGTTCGATAAAAACAGCCAATCATGAATAGTCTCAGGAGTGAGGAGAGAACCACGGCCATTCAGGAACGAAAAGTGCTATTATAGATGGCGTGGTTGGGACTGTTGTACAAATGTAGACCAACCCTGAGCTGCTGGCTGCTGCTAGCTGCTACTACTCCGAAACTCCGAATTCCGAAACGCGCAGATGAGGAAGAACAGCCGACCGTCCAATGTTCGACGATTTCGATCTGATCGAGTTTTGTGAGCAGCCGCCGTTGTTTCAACAGGGACCAACACCTCCTGGGTAAAGGGCTAAAGGATCCTCGCAAAAGTGAAGAGAAGATAAGAGAATACAGAGGAAAGAGTGTGTGTGTGTGTGTGTGTGACTCGAGAAGAAAATTATATAGTGGAGTTTTTCGACGTCAGTCAGTGGACGAAGGAGAAGAACACCGATGGAGACGGAAACGCTGGAGCTTGAGGATGGCGAGGTCGTCGACGACGAGGTAAGAGGGAATTCTGTGCTCATCACGGTAGACTTGACGAAGACTAGCCAAATCTAACCTCACTTTTTCGAACCTTCGGCATCGAAGTTTTTTCTGTGAGTCAGTCTATATAGCCTCAGAAATGTACGCGAAAGCTTCAAGTCGTGCACGCAAAAATTTGATTTCAGCGATTTATAAAAGAATTAAGCATAACGACTGCGGCACTCACTTTCTATATTTGATCGAGAATAGGCTCAAACCTAGGTACTTGTGATTTCGTGTACGCCACTAGGTGTTTTTACGTTCGCTTCTAAGGCCCTCTGGACAGATTCTATTTTTCCGTCGTAGTTTGGGACTCGTAAAATCGTCTAGGTTTTACCTGCGACGTCTTTCCTCGGTGTCTGTACCTAAACGCTTTTTGGCGATTCAATGACGCATGTTTCGGAACCGTTTTACTGGGAGAGGTTAAATACTACTATAGAACATGTAGGATGTAGCTGTGCAGCTCTCCTATCTGTCTAAGAAGGGTATTCATAATGGGAGAAATGTTATAACTTTTAGATTAGATACTCTATAAATATTAGGTGGTTAAATGACAAACTAATGCTAATGATGATAAATGTACAATTTTTTTATACGAAATAGAGTTACTCAAATATCTTAACTATTTTATATTTTATATATTTTTAGGCAATTTGAATAATAATTATTTACAATTCATATTTTATTTTCAGCCTATTGATGCCTTTGAAACATACAATGTCTTGCAAAGACCTCATAATCATGTACCCCCTGTGCCCGACCAGTCTGCAAAACTTAGATACAGTGATGATTCTGATGAATCTGAACCATCTGAAAGCGATTCAGACTCTGATGCTGGACATAATAGAATTAAAAGACCTAAAATCAAGATAAAACGATGTAAAGCATCGAGTCAATCTAGGTCTATTAATGACAAATATAAGATTTGGTGTACGCAAGTACAAGAGGAATCATTGACCGAAGATTTAGTTGGTTGTGGAGTTACAAGAAGTTTATACCATGATCGCAACGTAGAGAGTTATGATTATACGCTTGGATACTCACTTGGTAATAAGAAAAGCCGATATAACAATACTTCTGATGAAGATCAGGAAACTGAAACAAGACTGACAAATAAAAGAACGTTTTCGGATAGACGTAATGCTAAATTAAGAGTTGGTAAAAGAAGAAAAAGCCATGAAGATGAAGATGATCCAAAAGGATCAGCTAGAATAATTCCTGATTTGACTGTAACTTTGGAGTCAACAGATGATGAAGTAGCAGCAGACATTGCAGAAAAATTATCTGAGAAAAAAGATATCCTTATAAGTGAGTATAAAATTTAGTTTAAATTATTATGGGTATCATAAATATATAAAAACAATTTTTACATGTATTCATTTATTTTTTATATTACAGAAAGGGTAGTTGAAATATTAGGAAAAGAACAGGCTATTGGTTTTTTCCAAAAAACAAAGAGAATAGAAGAAGAAGGTGGCATGTTAATCATGAATGGATCAAGAAGGAGAACTGCAGGTGGAATTTATCTATACCTTGTCAAAAATGATGATCACATTCCCCAGCCCAAAATTCGAGAAATATTTTATCAAGATAAGAGAGAAAATACAGATAGGAAGAAAATGTTAGAAGCATCACATAGAAAGCAAAAAAGCCAAGAAATTATGAAGCTTTTAGAAAGTATGTGAATCTTTTTTATCTGATAATTGTTAAAATTATGTAACATAAAAACTCTAATTTAATATAAATATTTATTTTTCCTTAGATGGTTCAGATAAAGATTTGCCAGCCTTATTAAATAGGGAACTTTCAACACGACAGATAGCAGAGGAAGCAAGATTAAGAAGAGGTGAAGGAATGGACAGAATTACCATTGATTCTGATCGCACAGTGTCTAATCCACCACCAAGCCCTGTAACTGATGATCCTGATCATTCTGAACCACCAAATCCAGTGTGTTCAAGGCATATTCAAGAATATGGAGATGATTTCCTTGATATTGGGGTAGAAGTTGATATGGAAGTGTTTTAAGTCAATTATCTTTTTTCTTTTTATATTGAATCTTAAGGCACTCAATTAATTATCATTAATTTAATATTATTGTTACGTAAAATTTCTTCATTTTTAATTAATTAAGGTTAATTAACTGTAATTTCTTTTCATAATGTTTGTTTGCGTATGGAGTTAACGTTTGTAATACGCAAGGAGTTCATAATTGTAAATACGTGCGTGCTGATTGTCTCAACTCACTCACTTTGTACAGACCTTTGCAAATATTTATGTACAATTTCATAACAGGAAATTTCTTAAAATTAAAAATCAATAGCCATAATGAAACAATCAATTAAAATTAAGGCAAAGATTGATCTTGTTAAACTATTTACACCTCAATTAAATCATTGTACATTATTACATTATCTAAGGATGGTTTTATACGTTAAATAGATTTTATAGAAACCTTGTCATTTTTATAATGTTGTTATTATAGAGTCGAAATTCTCGTAAAAATAACAAGTTAATATAAACCAAAAGTACTAGTGGTGAAAATTCTATCTTAATGTCTGGAAAAATTGGTAATTGTAAATTATGTTATCTATTATAGCTATTATATATTCTACGTATCACTACGTATTTTAATTTTATTGATACATCCCAATACTAATCATTTTAAAATAAAAAATAAAATGTTGTCGTGCTTGTAAAAGCCCTGACATGTGTTTCCAACACTAGTACTTTTATACAACTGCAAATTTGATTTATAAAAAAGTTTTTATAGAAAATTTCATTTAGTAATATATAATTTGTAAAAATTTTAATAATACGTGAAAAAGCGAGTATAACATTTTTTAAAATAGCAAAATAATCTACAGAAACTTTCCTGTCGAAAAAAAATTAAAAAAAAAAAAATTATGCGTGAATGATGGGTAAAGTTTACATTTAAATTATTTAGGCACTTAATGTTGTAAACAGCGTTTTTCTACAATATAAGCCTATTGTGCGACTGCATTGTATTGCAACAATTTATATTTAAGTGCATATAAATTTAATGTACATAATACTATTTCATTAGTAAAAAAGTAATATGAATCTTGCTAAAATAAAATGGTAAAAATAACTTGTTGCAAAACAAGCATCGTTAAAGTTTAAAAGCCATTATATAATGAAATAAATTAAAGTCATGGTTTAGAAAAGGTAAATTACGATTTTTTTTTTAACAGCTATTTACAGTTTATACATGAAAAAAATTCGTATAAAAACATTGATATGCAAAAACCATATTACGCCATTTTTTCAATCAATGAAAGCAAATATTCGCATCGTCCTTTCACCTGAAAATTTAATAAATATAGTTTAAAAATGTAAAGAAAATATAATTTTAAATTTGAATAAACAGTCATGTTTACCTGCCCAATTAAGTGATTTTTTAATAGCGCACTGACCATAGACATTTTTTTCGAATATTCTTTTTGTAAGTGTTATAAAAGTATTTGATCATCTTGCATAGTTCTGTAAATATGATGGGAAACGAGTTGGTCTCGATTTCTCTTCATCAGTTTTGCACTTTCGCAAGGTTTCTTCAGATACTACATCCGATTTTGTCTCGTTTAATTTCCATTACTTTGTTTTCTGGTTTTTCGAATCATTAAATTTTGAAGTCGTGTTGCCAGATTCATCTTTCTGGGACACTAAAAGAGAGGGCATGTGCCTTAACATATTTGCAATGGTTTCTTGCAAATATGTTAAGAAAATGACGTCTCTTTTCTGCAACTAATTATAGCTCAAAATATGTATAAACATAGCTCGCTATAGCTTGATGCACTTTTCGGATCATATTCTATACCATTGATATATCTTCTAATGCTTTATTAAGATACTATACTTGTTTCGGCTGGTTGTCCGAAATTGTTATAAGAAGGAAAACTTTTCATTTCTACAGCCAAATACCGAAGTTTACTGGTTGGAATCCCAATAGTATATAATATAAAAAAAATATTTTTATAAGTGCCCTATGCTATCTACATATGCAACATATAGGAATTCCAAATGAAAAAAAAATCATAAAAGAAAGAATTATGATTAAGGTGCAAGCTGGAACATATTTATAAGTATTATCAAATTATAACGAATTAAAATGTTATAAATTTTAAAAGTCATTAGAGATATTTGAGTAAACACTATCGAACTGTAATTTACAAGACCAGATTTCATATAAAATAAGGATTATCTGATTTATGTGTAGAAGAAGACATAAACTTAGACATAATATTTCATAATTAAGCATTTTATCTACGTACGCAGATCAAGATTTAACTTTAAATAATTATTGCATATATGCAATTCTTCAAAAAATTTCTCTTTACTCGGTCATAAGAACGACGAAAAAAAAATCAGGCATTAAGTTTTTTCTTGTTCTATTGGAAATTTAACATGGGAAATATGGACGAAAAGTAGTCACGGATGATTAGCTCTTAAAGGTGCCAACCAATTGTCAAAAGTAGAAGAAAAGAGCTTTAATTTAAGATGACAATCATTAAAATCGATCGATCCTGTGCAACATTACGTGCATTTAAAAATCGCAAAAAATTACAAAAATGAGCAATTTTACGTAATTGCTAAAAATTTTAATCATTTTTTATTGTTTATCAACAAATAAATTATCCTCCAAATTATTGGAGGATAATAATAAGGCCGTTCAACACTCACAAGTCTTCCCATCTTTAATGATTTTTTATCAGAATCCTTGGAAAATCGCCAGCAAGTAGATCGATATACCATCTACACGGATTTCTATAAAGCGTTTGATCGGGTCAGTCAAAAAATATTAATTGTAGAGGTGTCCATCCTAATTTTTTTATTTTTTTGAATCAAGAATTGATTTTCTATCAACTGGGTACAAAAATTAAAAAAAAGTTTTTCGATTCTTTAGACGATTTTGAATATACCAAAAATCGAAAACACAGTAAATCTGTCGTAAGTCTCGCTTAAACATACACGCTCCGTGAACAGCGAAAGCGATGTAACGTGGTCGTTAACAGGCTTCTTCGATAATTTCTTGAGATTCCCGTAATCGTCGTCCCTTGGCCAGCAGTAGTTAGATGTGGACGCGTGTGTTTTTTTTCTATACGTTTGAAAATCATTTAGACGGCGGCGCGGACGTTGTTCGGGTGGTTCTGCTTCATGAAACTCATGAGTTTGCGGGCGTTAGCCGCCTGCTGGGGCGAGCAGCGGCCGCAGCCGTTGTGCAGGGCCTCCGGGAGCAGACCTGTTGACGGGGAAAAGAAATTTTGTTCGTTAGTACAATAATGTTTTGTTAAATTTAATTGAAATTAAAAATGAAAAACTTTTTGCCCAATAATATAAATTTTATGTTTTGACTGGAAACTAGTAGTCTTGAATTATCCGGGTTGTCTTGTCTGCGTGTTATTGTTTAGCATGTTTTTATAGATATAATAAAAGTATACTTTTACACGGAAAATGGATGATTTGAACAGCTTAGAGTAAATTATATTCTACACACAGCCAAGTGGATTATGTGTGGAGGGAAAAAATTTCGTTTTCTAATTAGTAAACTATTGCTTGTATCGCATGATTCATTTGTTATTACTGAAAAACTGAAATTTCATTCTTGCTCAGCGAATGTTGTTTTCTGTTGCTATGACGAAGCTAAAATGGAAACTTTACTCCAAATCTCGAAAACTATTGAATTTTTAGTTAAATATATTAACACAGAATGTATAAACGTTTAAATATACTTTTGAGGCTATTTCAAATTTTAAAAACGCAAAATCACGTAACGTATATATACATGTGTACTTAAGAGGCGTGACACTTCATTGTTGCAGATTGAGTTAATTATCCAACTTTTAAAGGATAAAATGTCTAAAAGTATCATTCTTCAATGTTTTGAAATAATGACTTGAAACTTTGTAAGAGAGCACTTATAGAGTATATCGATACGGAGGATGACAAAATTATGGTTTTTACTTGTTTTTTTCAGCTATTTTTTTTACGAAACGTTAAAAATCGTTTAGTTAGTTTAATTTGTACCGATTGAGTATATCACACCCCCTAACTCTATAAATTAAAAAAATCTCACCAAAGCCACGTCTACGCAAATTTCAAATTGACTACCCGAAATGAAAACCAAAATATAAACCACATAACAGAAACAAGTATGTATAATATATAGTGAATTATACCTTTGATCTGCTTGCCAATGACATCGCAGGGGCTGCGATTGAGGACGCACCTAATCTCCCGGGCGACAAGATTGGGGTCCCG
>JAPYZP010000781.1:0-22227 GCA_030522985.1 Torymus sinensis | reverse complement strand
ATACTGCACGCGGGGTGTTGGAGAGCTCGAAGAGAAATCAATGTCGAAAAGTGATTTCCCGAAATATGAGCCCGTCCTCCAATCTCGAAGGCGGCGGCGGCGGCGACGGCGGCGCGCGCGCATCGCATCCACAGCCTCGTGCACAGATTGGGTTTCACTCCCCGCCGCTGCTGCTGCAGGACTCGAAAGCATGTATTACATATAGAGAGAGAGAGAAGGCAAGCCACCAGGATGAAGCGCGTAAACAATCCGAAATCTACGCGCGCGAGCCTCCTGCACCTCGTCCCCAGGATGAAGCGCGTAAACAATCCGAAATCTACGCGCGCGAGCCTCCTGCACCTCGTCCTCCCCTCGCCGAATACATTCGGCACTCTCTGGTCCAGGCTCAGCTCTATAGCAGAGATGTACATACATCATACAGCCGAGCGCGAGTAGCCGAAGCCGAGTTAACCCTATACCCCGGCGTATAGATGAGAGAATTTCGACGGACCTGCGCGCGCAGTACGCACCCACACAGGCACTCGCATTTATACCCACTGTGCGCGCAGAGCGACAGAGAGCGGCCGACGCACCTTACACACATAACATAACACACCTTCGGCGAAAGTATAGCGGCGGCGGCGGCGTCGGCGACTGCGCTCTCTCGGCGTCCTCGCGCGCGAGCGTGCGCCGTGCGAGCGGCGGCAGACGGCCAGAGTATAGTGGCGGACGGGCGTGTATATATGCACGCACGCACACAGGCAGCGCAGCCCGTTCACCTACCTTACTGCGCGCTCGCTCTCGCCAGTCGCTCGAGTGTCTCTCTCGCTGCAGCAGCAGGATACCTTTTGCGCCCGCAGAGCCACACGGCTCTCTCAGACCATACCGCCGTCCCCACAACGTACGCCCACAGCGCGCGCGCGCGCCACCGAGAGGATTACAACAACATCGGCGAGTGTGAGTGCGCGCACCGAGAGTTTTGGGCGGCCCCCGCGCCGCTGCCGCTGCGCACCAGCTGCATGCAGCAGCCAAGAGGTTAAAGGGCCGCGCTCCTTTCTCTCCTCCAGCCCGTAAACAAGCGCGGGCCCCGCGAGTGCACACACTGCGAGTTTCGTCAAAGGGGACTGCAGGAGCCGAGCAGCCGCATTCCGGAGAGCCCAGTGGGCGAGAGTCGCCCTCTCTTTCTCTCTCGCTCTCCCGCCGCTCGCCGTGTGACAAGTAATACGAGATGCGGCCCGCTTCCTGGCTCCTCGTCGCGGCGGCCCTCGTCGGCTGCTGCTGCTGCCTCGTCGCAGCCAAGAGCGCCAAGCGGAAATTCGACGGAGACTTTGAGTTCGCCGAAGAGGTGAGAACATTCGCGCACACACACATATACATACCTATATATATATACGCTTCTCTCTCTCTCTCTCTCTCTCTCTCTCTCTCTCTCTCGCGAGGAGGCTGCGTGGACGTTTTCTTGACTTATTGCTCCCTCGCGACTCCCCCGTTGTTGCGCCATTTTTTTCGCTTCCGTACACCTACGCACGCAGACACACACACGTATATCGATGGCCTCGCGTGTATAAAGTATATCCTCCGCCGAGAGCTGCTGCATTTTCGCCCGTTTATTTTCTCTCGGGTGTTTAGCTACTCGCCTCCTCTTGATTGTTTTTCCTTTCCTCTCCGACGAGGCGCGACGGCTCGCCCCGAAGGAAAATTAATACGGGCCACTTTACTTGTTAAGAGCTTGCGCTGCTACCGCGCGCGACTCCTTTTCCTTTTATTATACCTATATGGCTGGGCATTTTTCTATTGCGCGCGCGAACTTGAAGAGATTGCGCGACTGGCTTAAAACGGCATTTTTTTCCCCTTCCCTGGACTGCTTCGCAAATGTAGCGAGATTTTTCTCCAAGATTAATCTTGTACCGTATAAAATAATCTTAATTGTTTGACCCGAGCTAAAGGACGTATTTTATTTCATTTTTTTTATTTTTTTGCTGATTCAATTATTTGCATGTTTTTACGATTACAGAAAGGTAAAAGCAAACCATGAAGAATAATGGAAAGCAAAATTAATACTGTCCAGGTGTGAATAAAACATGAGCGGCAATCATCGAGCAAATCCGATTGATTTTTTAGGTATAAACATCATGCAGAAAAGCAAACTTTTTAAGGAATTTGTCCTGTTGAATTAAAGTCACATCAAACTGTAATTTCCAAAAATAACGTTGGTATTTTGATTAATTAGATACAGATGAAAACTTAATGATGCCGACATCAATAAAAAATTGATAACAAAATATTAGCAATAATGTAAGTCTATTATTCTTTTTTGTAAAAATATAGATTCTTAAATTATGTTTCTATTATATAAGTACATGATAATTAAAACCTCACCAAGATAAATGTAAAAATAATGTATATCAAAAAGTCATTACGAACAAATATTACGAATGTAAATAGTAAATTATAAAAATATTTATATTCAGGGTTTATAACTGATACCCTTTTACAAATTACTCATTAATTTCATACACATAGGTGTACGGCTGTATAATGGTCAAAATGAAGGTTATTTAAAAGCTCTCTAAAAAATGTAATTTTTTCCGTTTCGTATGCGTGCGTGCCTGCACGCATGTGTATAGCGTGTGACTTGGTATATGGAGATGCGTGCGTGCGTGCAATTATATGTAGTATAAATATCTCAAAAACTAATGGACCTATTTTAATCAGACAAAGCTTCTTTAATGTCACATAACCGGTGCTGAAAAGTATTGACCAATAGGATTGATATTGAGCTTTTTCATTTCGAAAGAAATTTAAAAAGTCGGTTCTTCTAAATAATCTTTATCAGTGCCTTTTGTTTTCGGTGAAATCACTAAAATCATATGAAATCATCTAAAAATTGAAAATTTATTCTTTGTTTGAATACAGAAATCATTGCAATCGATCGAGATTTCAATAATTAAATAAAACCAAACAAAATATCGCCGGTATAAAAATAGAAAATTCATTCTTGCCACCCACAAAGAGTAATTAAAGAAATAACCCGTGATGGCTGACGGATATATTTAAACTTTAGGATATTTTTTAGTATCTCAAAATATAAACCATTCAGTCTAGACTGATCCTCTGTAGCATATCGAATATTTACAATAAAAACAAAAAACTAACTTCCCTTAGCTTTTCTTACAATTAAATATAATATAATTAACAACTTTATTGGAAAACAATATTATTTAACTTTTTGATAAAAGAAATGAAAAAGATCGTGTGTTCTATTTTTATCATGTGTATTCAATATTTTAACAACTTCGTTCGAGATTGATATTACTTAATTCTTTCAAAATTAAACAAATGCTCACTTTGTTTATGTTGATTTGGTATACTCAATATTTAAATAGCTTTGATTATAACTACTGTTACTTTGCAAATGAAGAAGCTCACATTTTAAAATTTTATAATAAAAACCTCTTTATTCAGAATAATACCTTACAAAAGGATTCTAAAAAAAATTTCCACAAAATTATTAATAATACTGTTTGTATCTAAGGTGTCAATTCTACACTCGTCGTGCAAACAATATTTTTTTTTTTACATAAAATTACACAAAAATGTTGAAAGAAAAGAGTGATTCGGAAAAGCGTCCAGCCTGAAAAGGGAGTTACACTGACTCCCGACAGTATACGAGTTAATTATTTTAAACAAATTTGAAATCCAGTATAGCCGGGAGACGCGACGTCCACGCAAAATATGGAGTTACGCAGACGTGCGACAGTAAGCGATTCAATTATTGAATAACGTCTTAAACCCAATACCCGAGAGCCGTAAATTCCATGTAAAAAAAGCAAGTATCGCTTACGTACGATAGTATATGCGATAAACGTGCAATCTACAGGCATTTTTTAAAGTCTGCGCAACTACGTAACTGCCTCTTTTTATGTGGACATCGAATCCCCCATCTATTTGGGTTTAAGAATTTTCCAAATAATTGATTCCCTGATAGTCGGACCAATTTACTGTCGCACTTCTGCATAACTCCCTTTTTTGCGCGAACTTCGTGACCCCAAGCTATCTGGGTTTTGCTCTTATACGTCTCTGTCTCTAATCTATGTCTCTATGTCTCGGTCTTTATTTCTCTGTCCTTACGTCTCGGTCTCTACGCCTCTGTCTTTACGTCTCTGTCTCTACGCCGCTGTCTCACGTTTTCTAAATAATAGACGTGTACTGCCGGAAATCGGTGTAAGTCCTTTTTTTCGGTGGATCTCGCGCCGCCCAGCTATTTGGATTTACGCTTTTTTGAAATAATAGACTAGTGTACTGGCGGAAGTCAATATAAATCCCTTTTTTGGATGGACCTCGCGCCCTCCAGCTATATTCTTTATCAGACGTTTTTAAATAATGGACTTCCTTATTGTCGTACGTCTACGAGCCTTTCTCTTCTATGTGAAACCCGCGTTCTGCAACGACTTTTGTTTTAATTACTTTTTTTTTTTTGGTAACAGGAATACATTTTCTACTTTAAGACAGCATAAGTTATCAGTTACTCTTTTGTGAACAAATAAAATCAGTTAATTACTCTTTATTGGTGGCGAGGTATAAATTTTCTACTTTTACAAAGTAAAAATCGTGTTCTATTATTTTGAAAAAACTAATGTACATTATGTAATAAGGGAGTAAAGTTGTAGATTATTCTCGGAGTGATCGACTTTACTCCCGTGTTACATATAGTACTTTATTCCCATCTCAATTGTGGACACTTTCTAGGTTTAAAAAGTTATTTTGTATTTATGTGTTATAATTTTGTTAGTTTTAACCAAATTCACTATAAACAACAATTTAGACGACGTTACTGTATTCTTCTCGCAAAATGCAGGATGTAAAGTACTTTATGCCCCGCATATGCGGAAATATAGAAAAAGAGGGAATCAACTACTTTCGTCACGATTTTAAGTCTATAAAGTGGTCATTATGGTGGAGATGGGAATAAAATGTACTTTTTCGTATACCACGCATTATTGTGTTTACTCCCTGACGTCAAATCACAGCAGGCGGCAATAATCAGGAAAAAAGTAGGCACACGCACATAAGCACCGCAGTTTCTAGAAGTGAGGTTATGTGACGTTTTTGACCCTGATCAGGGATTCAGCCCAAATAAATTTCCGCCGGACATGCAAAAAATAGCTTAGCATCCTCGGTAGCAATGAGGGCTATGCACGTCGGCGAGTTGCGGCTCTCGCTTCGCTCGGGCATCAAATCCCTCGCGGACGTACATGGCCTATTTTACTCCCTAGGTGCATAATCTACTATTTCACAAGTTCACCATTTATTAGTCACAAAGACTAATAATGATATTTTACCATTTTATAGAAAAGTATACTTCCAGTTTTCTACATTTTTGTGTAAATTTTTACTCTTTTAGGTTTATTTGATTGACTCATGGTTGATTTCATCTTGATTTCAGAATTACTGGAAGTTATACGAATTCTTTGAAATCATTACCACACTTAAAAAGATTACAACATTTTTTTTAAAATAATTCAACGTTCCAATCACTGAAATCATTAAATAATCTGCAATCTGCAATCACCTGTACGGCCGTACGCTAAGTTTCTATGTGAATAGCCCCCCGTAAATACAAATACTTTGACTCTATTGTTTATAATTTTGACAAAAGCACTATAAAATTAATCTATTGGTTTTCACGGATTACCAATATTTCGCTTTTCCTTGAAAATAACAAAAAACTAACTTTCAAAATTAAGATTTTTAAAAATCCTTTTAGTAAATTAAAAAAATAATAAACAAACCTAGATCTAGTAATTTTTTTTTTTAATATCATAAAAAAGGTCTTAGAAAGAACATTGAGTTCTATATGAAAAAAATTAAAAATCAGCTTGTTAGTACCAATGGACTCATTTCTTAATTTCTTTTATTCAAAAATAATTATATATAGTTATTATTTTTATTCTTCTGATATTTTTCTAAACACTCAACCTAGCTGTATTTATCTATACCCCCCGCTCAATTTGTCAGAAGGTAATTTCAACACCAAACGATCACATGAGGTAGTCGCAGATTAAAACGCGATCCCATCCAAGTACTGGCCGGGTCCAATGCTGTTTAACTTTAACTGTGATCGACTGAGGTGACAACTACACTACCTGCCAAAATGTCGCGGTTACCATTTAAACAAGTAACAATCTCACATGACGAGTGTGTCCCAGCACTACTGTGAAAATAGTAAATTTTCTTATAAAATAAGTAAAGTTTATTAATAAAATTTTCTCCGTGTAGAAACTCTGTTCGCCATTTTTCTTCATGTAATTTACAAAGCATATAAAATTTGATAAAGTAAGCAAGTTATCTTGTTACAATCAGTATGATAAAACTTTGTAAATAATATTTGGTGTGCCAGTTTTTTCGCGAGCTTATCGTACCTTATATAAATGAAACTTTCGTTGCCGTATATTTCCAGACTAAAGTTCTGCCGAAATTTATTCGGAATCCCACGCGGGCTTCACATCCCAGTGATTTCAATTTTTACAATCTACAGCATGGTTTACCGCGCAGAACGTCACTTTTACAAAATGTATCTATATAACCTTTCCAGTGAGAGGATGGTCTCCCGAGCGAATGAAAAAGATTCCCCGAAAGTATATTACGGAAATGAGATTTGCGAGAAGAGAGAGAGAGAGAGAGAGAGAGAGAGAGGGAGAGAGAGAGAGAGAGAGAGGGGCGGGAGAGAGAGAGCTGTCCGTGTATAAATCCTGTAATACATATTCGTGTTTTTCCTCGAAGATGCTGTGTGTGCGTGTGTCTGTTTGTGCGCAGATATACACAACGTACAGGAAGCGTGCCCCGACTTTCCCGCGACTGCCGCGTGCAGACGTGCGAACAAGACAAGAGCCCGACGCCGCCACGACATAGTCGCTGGCGCCGGAGGAGCATAAAATACGCGCTTCGATTCTTGTAATACTTTGAGGGATGGTCGAGCATGAGCTGGTGCGCATGCGCCACAACCACCCACGCTGAATATTCTTTTATCTTATCGCCGGGCGTTCAAACGCGAAATTATGGGGGAAAATTTTAAACAATTTATTGAACTGCTTTATGTTCGATCGCTATGTCGCTGAACTTTCCACTTTTTATGAATCATCCTGATATGATCAGTTTTATTTCGATTTTTATTTGATTTTTCGTACCCTTTATATATAAACCACATCGATATTACATATAGCAAAAGATTGATGACATTAAATTTATTTAAATTTTAATTTGATCGCTTGAAATCGTAAAGAACCATTTTATTTTACACTGAAGGAATGCATTATTTAATGATTATAATAATGTTGGTAACATTGAAAAGTAAAGATGCAATAATTGTGATTTTAATTTAACATTTTTGAACATCAAAATTCTACAGATTAAATCTTGCTGGACAATCTCGCACGCTCTAGTAGCGCGGAAAAATAAGCTCTTGTGTGCCAAATGGAAATTTTCTGAATTCATAATATAATTATACCCATTCATGTATAGAACCTAGGGATTTTGCGATATCTTGCTTTTTCTGTGAATTCTAGGTGAAAATGCAGATAGAACAAGAAATAATGAAATAGGTTTGATGAGAAGATTTAAATTGGATTTTTCTAATTTATGAATGAAAATTGTGGTCTACACTTTCAAGAACACCAAATCATTGTGTAAAATAAACAATGTTCGTATAAAATTAATCATTTTCAGCATGGAGAAAAATTTTATAGTAAATAGTATTATCTTCGATGGGGGGGGAGGGGGGGTACTCATAAAACAATTACCACAATTTATAGTAAAAATTGCTACTATATTAGGCATTTTTTTCTATAAATTTTTCTCAGTAAGGTTCAATTTATTAAATTAATATTCAGATAGGTTAGAAAATATACGTAACTTCAATACACTACATCATCATTTACACTACCTATTATATTTAAGTATTAACTCTTTACTGCGCCCTTTCACATAATACGTAAGAAGATCTTTCTAAAGATAATTTGTCAGCTCTAAATTTTACTCTAGATATTTCTAGACAAAATGATTTTTCATATATGATCCACAAACACCTAACAAAGTGTAACTCAACCCATCACGTCCTTTTGTTGTAAACAAAAAAAAGCATAAAAAAGCATATGCTATTTTTTCTGAAAGAAAATTTGTGTATGAAAAGATTGAAGGAAAACAGGAATGTTATACCTATTCGTCGACGCTCCTATTTCGTATATCACATCAAAAAGTTCAATTGTAAGAGAATCTTAGCTTACAAACCAAAATATACACAGGTACACAATAGTCTTTTGCGATTTGTACACATTTATTTCGGGGATATGAATAAAACTCATTGTTTCGTTATGCAAATCTGGTGTTGAAACTTTTTTTTTTATAATAAATAGTTTGGTACTTGATTATGGATGTTTTTTCCAGTTGACCATTTTAACAAGCTAAAAAATATCTAAACATTGATTTATTTGAGTTAACATAGCGATCGTTTGAAGGCCAATGTCGATATGAAATGAATTAACTTATACAGTTTACCATTTTGTATCGTCAGAAATGTTTCTGAGCTCTTCCGTTCAGTTTCTACTGTCAACAGCTAGATAAACTGGGAAAATCGACAATCGATTGTTGAAAACTTACTTTTCTTATTTAATTTAAACTTTAAAATCAGTACTAGTGTTTCTAATAAACAATTAGAATTACACTATTTGTGATAAGTAACGAACGTATCATATGCGAGTTATATATATATGCATCAAAAGTACCCTACATGAGATGAAGTATGAACTAAACGAGTAAAAACAAACATTGACTTGATATATTCTTGCGCATGTTGAATACGTTGACGAAAATAATTGAGCACTGAGGTTGATGATGTTTATATCTGCATTCGACAAGAGGCGAGAAACAAGTGCGTACATTGGGGGCATCATTGAAAGAGAATTTTCGGGTGAAGCATGTTGTTTAATAATGAATGGCCCGTGAAATCAGAGTGGCCTACTATATCGTGATTACATGTGAAGCTAAGCAAACATGCTAATTTAAAAATTCCAATGCCTCTAATGAATCATATTTTTCTTGTACATTTCCAGTTGCTCGCTACGATTAACGACCGTTTATTATAACTAACTTCCAGCTAATTATTGACTAATTCATCACTCATGTATCGTCAAGCTGTTAAAATTAGTTTAGAACTCATCCGTCATTTTGTGACGTTTGATTAATTTCGAAAATCACATTATATATTATATTTACTCAAATATGTCCGAAGTATTTCTTTATATTTCATGTAAATTTATCTGCGTATATTTCTTTTTACCTCTAGATTATAAAAATCGTTTAAGACGAATTAACAATTCGTATATAATCTGATAAGATGAATATAATAAACCAGTGCGATAGAATTAAAATGGATTAAAATTAACACGCAAGTAAATAAAAGTGGTACTTAATTGTTACTTTGGCTAACGAAGGTAATCGACGTGTACCCTGGTCTAATTGCCGAGATTAAGGGAGAAGGTTCTACAACAAGTAAGAGACGGATAGTGTGTTTTCTGACAGGACTAGGCAGCGAGCAGGAGTGCTTGCTACACCCTTTTAACGACCGGTCCCACCTCACTTCCACGTACTTCTATGGACTCATGCTTTAACAGCCAGTAGAGAGCATCGGATTTGAGCAAATTACCCAATTTAAGCCGTATTTTCAATAAAGCTGTCTAAAATAATTTCACGAAAGAGGATTTTAGAATATTCGCTATGATAAGAGAGCATACATTCAAAAGCTCTCAGATATAATAAGTGTTACTTTTAATATAGAGATTTCCATAACCCTGGTGGAAATCCAAAACATTTTATATCTAATAACTGACTATTTATATTCGAAACTTGCTATAAAATGGAAATTTCTCTCGGCCACAAGCTTGTTCTTGAGTATTTTAAAGGTATTAAAATTGATCAGTTTCTTTAGTCTGGAAGTGGCTAGTAGAAGGCTTGCTGTTATAACAAGGAGTGAGACAGAGAGAGAGAGACAGAATCAGATGGAGAAATAAAAATTTTGCTGAATGATTCATATAATGAGTACAACAAATGATTTTTTAGTTAATGTTATTTATATTTTGGTAAGCTATCTATGATAAAATTAGTAAGTGAATCCCGTGTAAAAAAAAGTCTGGGTGAAGTCTGGTCTGAGTCTGGGTCAATTCTAGTAAGAAAGTCTGGCTGGTCGGACGATCCCAGAGTTTCACCCAGACTTTTTATTATGTACTAGACTTGGTCCAGATTTATGCCAGACTTAACCCAGACTTTTTTTAGACACTGTAAAAATGCCTAAGTCTGGGCCAAATCTAGTACACATAATGAAAAGTCTGGGTAAAAGTATGAAATCGACCGACCAGCCGGACTTTCTTAAGAGTTGGCCTAGATTTAGGCCAGACTTAACCCAGACGTCACCCAGACTTTTTTATTATACGGAATCAAATACAAATATTTTGTTGTTATGACAATCTAACTTTTGCTAGCTATTTCCTAACTTCTTGGCCATCTCATATAGATGAATTTCTACTAGGGAAACTTGAATTTCAATTAACAACAATGAAATAGGACCAATATGTAAATGGTAATGCAGTTTTTCGCGGATAAATAAAATCCGGAAATCCGTTTATGCAAATCGTTTTCAGAATCCGAATGTCAGAGGAAATTAATTCGTGGAAAGTTACACTTTAGCCGTATTACTTTTGCAGAGAGCGTAAACGTATAGTTTCCGGCGCTTCGGATTTCATAAAGCTAAAAGGTCTTTGGCGAGATTGTCAAAGTGTTGATATACAGGGGGGATAACGCGCCGCGGCGTAAGTTTTATATTTCGAGAAAATTGAATGAGCTGGCGCGGTTGCGAACGCAGGCTCGAATGAAAACGCGATGGATAAACCAACAGAGTATCGTCGCGTCTCCTCAGCGGGGAAGTGCAAAGAAAAATAGCGCCAGTAGCACGCATCATGGCAGGCCATCGATGGATGAACGGTGGCGGCGGTTGGCCAGGCAGGCGGGCAGACGTTTCGTTGTCATGTTTTCTGTAAAAATAACGACTTTTCGAAAATGCATAAAACGGCTTTTCCCCTTCAGCCTGGCGCGGACGTGCGCTATCGCGCAGCACGCATATTGTATATACATATACGGGCGCAACAATAAACCGAACGCTCAGTCGCACGCCATGAAAGAAGACATTCGATATATACGAGCTCCTCTGATGCACCATTCTCTAAAACTGTTACAATGTATATCTATACCGTGTGCATACTCCCGTCTATGTATAGGCAAGGCATTTCCATATCCATTGTTGACTTTTATCTTGGTTAGTGTTAGAAAACTTGCAGTCTCGTTATATGATAGCAAATATATATTTATAAATATCGCACAAAGCCAGTTGCAGCCGTTAATATTTGCTATCGAGGCACACCTTCTGCCTTATAATGTATTCTCTAGAGACAAAAAATCAGGTTAATGTTCATTTTACTCAATGTGATTGCTCACATTTAATGTGAGGATATTTTTCCAATTTTACATTATCGTCACTTAATTCAATAGAAATCGCAACAGCAGAGTATGAGAATAAGCATCAAGCCTTTAAAACGATATATTCAATTCTGTTTTTCATGCGTTTAATCTTGAGTAATTTCAAGTCGTAAAAATAACAGCACCTCAAACGTCCAGTCGTGATAAGTAAGTAAATGGGTGTTTTGTTTTAATAAAAAAAATTATGACAGCGGAAAAATTGACCTCTATTTTCAGTACTTTTTCTTTTAAGAGAATGCCTTAAAACCTTCTAGCAGTGCAAATTTCCAAATTCAAGACTTACATTAATTTTAATATTTTAGTGCCTTTTTGGAAAATCTCTATTTGTGTGCATACCTGTGATAAATATTGGACCTCCATAAATCCGGAACGAAAGAAGATAATATCAGCGTGAAATTTTGAATTAATTAAAAACCGCTGCTAATTAATTGGAACTTAGCTTCCTCAAAATTAATTTATTATTCCATTAAATTAATTATGAATCCCAAAAATATAGTATATATGCAAAAAAACTTTGATCTGAAAATTTTGTAGGATTAGAATGTTATAAAACTTGTGGAATTGTATTTTTTATTTTTTATGATTCGATGAATTTCTTTTTATTATAATATAATTATTTATAATGGCTTTATATATCAAAAGAAACTGTCTTTGGAGAAAATCGGATAGTATTATAAATGTTTTCAAATAAATAATTTTAAAATGTGTCCGAATCAATGTGTGTGGGCTTGTAAAAAAATATATATAATTTTTCTATTTTAAACTGACTTTTTTCCAATTTTATTAACCCACTGGCACGACTTTTTTCAGTTTTCGTGCCAAATCTGGCAGCAGCTAATTGGTAGCATACCAAATTTGTATTATAATACCGAATTGTGCCCAAAAATCCTTAAACAATTTCAAAGTTATTTTAAAATCTACATATAAGATCCATTGCCAGTTTTGGCACGACTTTTGTATGTATATGTATAATCCATTGACAGTTAATCTGATTATTAATATAACATTTAATATTGTCACGGAGATTTCCGTCGACGTTTGCACAACGTGTAGAAGACGAGAGCATGTTAGCTCCGGGGTCGAGCGCGGGACTACAACCCGCGGGTCTATTTTTCATTTTCCTAATATGTAAGTAATATTCTTTATACATATGCGGGCGTAAGAATAAACCGAACGCTCAGTCGCATTATGTCTAATATTGTCTAATATTCAACAAGACTGAAAAATTCTCATACATCGAAGAATTTTTAGTTTCTCATTTAGTTTAGTTTTTCAAAATCAGGCATTTTATAGTTGAGTGAAAATCGCTTTAAACTATAAAAAGGCGCGAGAAAGTCTCGGGGAATTTTAGACTTCATAAAATCCCGTATACCACCTCCGTTCAGTCGTAAATCCAGTCAGGTGAATCGAGGAAATTGAAAAATTACAGCGAAATCTCATTTGCGCGAGCCCTTAACCTAACCTGATATTTATGAGTCATTCCCAATCTATAATATTTATCAGACCTTGCCTTAAAAACAAAGTGTTTCTTCATGCTACAAACACAATAAAAAGGCACAACTGCAGTATGTGTAGTTAGCGGAAATAGGGATATATTGTAGAGTTGAAATAAAACGGCTTAAACCGCTCACGCAGCATTTGATAATAATACCCACCTGGCACTGTGCGCCTGGGCAAATATATACATCCTACGGGGTCGGCCGTGGGGATTCCAGTCGTAAATATAGCTACTATGCGCGGAAAGTGCAAGCGTTAACGGAATTTGCCAGTAATTAATGTGCTCAGCCGGCAGGCCCAAGAGAAGAGTGCGCGGGCGCGAGCTTGCAAATAAGGGATTGAACTTTGCGATCGTGGGTGTATTAACATCCGTCGCGGAAGCTCTAGGGGGAGCGGAAGGCGCGCGCGCGCGGGGTCGCGGGCACACTATACGTGTGTGCGAGCTTTTGGCCTCGGACTGAGTTGTTTGCTATCGATCGTTTTTGCCACGCGGTTTTGCCTCTCCCATCCTCCCTCCTTCCATCCCTCCAGCCGACGTTTTTTCCCCTCCTCCTCCTCCTCCCCCTTTCACGGTTTCTCGCCATCGCCCGCCCCGTGCGCTCTCAACACTATCAGCAGTATTATTACACCTACACGAGTTTTGCTTAAACTCGACTTTTATTTTCCCCCGGGGCTAAGCGTTCTTTCAAGGGCATACTTTCTCCGCCTCTCGCGACATCAAGGCCTTATTTTCAGCGTTTTTATACATACATCGCTTCATGATATTCCTCCACTTATACATCGTTACGTAAACACGTATTCCCTGCTCTACACACGCTGACTCATATATCATTAATTTTCAATTATTCGACGCAGTATTTCAGCATTATTGACAATTAATTTTATTAAGACTAATGAACTGTAAAATGTAATAATATCTCGAATGGTACATATATTAATATGTAACCTTTACAATATAACGATATTGGAGCTTGTTCGGGGAACACATGCACAGTGCGTGGCGACGTATTATATACCAACGACGGTAAATTTGATATTGTTGGAGGGTGTCCAAAAGCTTGGAAATACCAATAACGGCTTTTGATTTTGAAAAAAAACATCGTAAATTTATTAACATTGATACATAGCAGATAAAACAATATAGCCAACATTATTTCATCAATATAGTTATTGCTCATTTCAACTGAATTTTTAATTTCATATGTCGATACTTTTATTCGCCATCATTGAATGGTTTTATTTTTAAAAGCACACGGTAATACCTATATAATAACTCCTACCAAATAAGGTGGTTTAAACAAAGTTCTACAACAAGAGACATTGCATAGGTTATGTAGAATATGTTGTAAAGAAATGTAGAAAAGACACTGCGTATATTTGAAGAGTATTATTTGTATTATATGGTTATCTTTCTTATCTACTCACAATGTATCTAGTACAATGAGCAACAATTTTTTGGTTTATAGTTTTAAGATCAATACAAATTCGTTGATGAAATTTAAAATTTAATAGAAATACCACTGAGAAAAACAAGGTGGTTACGTTCGCATGAAACTGGCATGTGATCAGCCGAAGACGTCTCTATGTAAAAACCGCTGTACAAGAAGGCAGTTTTTGTCGGACTCTTCGGTAGAAACAGTATAATAGACATTCTCATTTTATATGTGACTTTATAGACAGAACACGTTTCCGTTTCAACATTTTTTATTATATCTCGCATCCTAATTCATCAATTATAAAAGATTTTTCTTTGTGATAATTCGAATATAGTAGTTAATGTTGTTTAGGTGCTAAATTCTAGTAATCTGAACTAGAACAATAAAGACTTAAACTTTAAAAAAAATAACCATCCGTAAAAAGTAAACTGCAATATCAAAGCTTGTGTCACGAAAGCTTTCTGTTTAGATAACACGATGACGCTTCGAGCTTAGAAGCTGGGCCTCTCCAGGTAGAATCCCAAGCTCTTACTACTCTTTACACCCAAGAGAGCGACACCAATCTAAAGTCTCTCTCATAAAGCAGCAACTCGAGGTCGTCGTTTGCCGTAATATCGCAATGACATTCGTGGCTCGTCGTCGAACAGTCTGACTTGCATTATATAAACCCAGAGAAATGCGAATACGCTCGAACTGAAGTTTCCCCAAAGTGTTGTTGACTGAAACAAAATATCGACTGTTTGTATAAACTGCACTACCGTCCTAATGCTGAATTATTCCTCCTTATAGCTTATATAGATTCAATATTTTACGTGTAAATACCATTCCCAAAAGCCGCAAACGCTCGCACGCAGGTACACAAGCGCGCGGCGCACATGCTGCACGTATTGCGCACACCGCGATTAATCAATAACGGCCAATCGTTAAACTACGCATCTATTCACAAAATTAATCAGATCCCGCGGGGCATCGAATGAGCTTCCCGGCAGCGAAGCGAACTTCTGCGCGCGCGCGCCCGGCAATTACCGAAGAAGCTTTAATCATCCTCGATAATGCCTAATGCAACCGCAAACGCGCGCGCCCCCGATAATTCCTGTACTTGTCGAAAGGTCGAAAGTCAATTGACAAAGAAAAACTGCCTGTACCCCTATATACAACACACACTGGACTATTTCGGTCGAACCTTATCTCTCGGCGGCATCGGAATTCGCGACTCGCTCGAAAATAAAGTGTACCGCTTTAGAGGCATTATGTATGCGTGTGTATGTTATATATGTATCGGAGGACGCACCATATGAAACGCGCGCGCGCGCGGGCGTATCGCTTAATCCGTTGAAATAAATTTTACTAACGATTGCGATATTTAATGCGGGCGCGTTGAGATTTAACGCTCGGGCGATAACGACGCCGATAAATCTGACGTTTAGCGGCGCTTTGTGACCCCGCGTCCTGCGATCATTTAATGTGCCCGCGCGTTAGAGATGCTTTTTAAAAGCCGCACGCCTCTAATACAATGGAAAAGTTGCACCAGCGCGCGCTTTTTGCTCGTTGATTGCGCGCGAGTGCGCAGAGGATGATTCGCCCCTGAGTGCTACTATATACGCGTGCGTTTTAGCTGCAGTATAAATGACCCTCTCTCTCTCTTTTCGTCCTCCACACTCGTTTTGGTACATTAACCCAAAATTTGCCCTCGTAGAAATTTTAACCATAAATTATCTATTTTGTTCGTCAACTTTATGGCTAAGAACAATATTCGACTTTTATTTGATAATTATATGTACCGATTTGAAGTGAATTTTTGCGTTTACATTTGACAAGATTGATATTTTAAGTACTATAGAAGCACTTTAGGTACATTGTGCTATTCGTAAATATTGATTTTCATTAGAAATGCTTCCATTTGATTACCATATTAATTATAAAATATCGTTAATTTTCTACTATAGTAGGGTAGATATTGAACTTTAGGGTTCCCTTCGTCCTTGTAATTGTGCGGAGGAAGGGTGGCTTTCACAATATATATATATATAACGCTGCGTTTACGTAGGTGGCGCAGTTTTAAGAGTTTTACCACTTACATTTTAGATCGCTTTAAAATTTCATTTAATGTTGCTTTAGCTCGACGTGCTGCAATTTTAACCACTTATACCTCGCATTATTGAAGAGGACGATAGAGGTGCCCTTTTCACAAAGTTACACTGGCGTAAAGTTGAACACACTAAAATACACGAAAATAAAATACAACCAAAATCCCCACGCTTATCCCAACTTTGTACGATAGTTTGTGTATTTCGAAGCTCAACTTTGTAATAGCGTATAGCTTTCAATCAAGGAATCAACATTTTTTTAATTCCGGCAAGAGCACATGAAAGCTCATTTTCTCTAATTTTAGTTTCTATTTTAAGACTTTGTGTGCGGCCCTTCCTGTCCGAACGATTCATAAATTTAGAGCAGTGCAGGCTTCTTAAAACGTTTTGTAATAATAATGTTTATTTAAATTTGTTTTTCGCAGTAGTTTTGCATAATTCACACTTATTAAATTATTGCACTTTCGTATAGGTATATCTATTCAACTTGTTCTAACTTTTTATAATTCCGTGAAACTTTGTGTACGCTTTAGCGTGCAAGTTTCACCTATGCGCGCTAATCAATACAAACGTTTACAAGGTTCAATAGTTAGGCTCTTGAACTGGTAAAGCAATCTAATCTTACATCATGAAACTTTCCAAGTGCTTCCGAACAAGAATATTGTTGTTATAAATTGAGTTTCAGCCGGCGGTGAAAATACCTTCTTGAAATCTGCTAATGAATAACATTTCAAAGCTATATATTAATTAACATGATTAAAAATACATCGAGACGTGGGGAGGATATCGAACAATTTTCAAGAAATATCTCAAAAGGTAAGAGCAATGACGTTTAATGCCAAGGAAAAAAAAAGAAGAAGAAATCCGAGCTCTGGAAGAAAAGTATAAAATAAGCAGATCTCTCCAGGATTTTCCAAGCCGCACCGGGGCCCGCCTTGGGCAAAGATTACGGAGGAAAAAGGCGTAACCAATAAAAAAAAGGAGGGGAAAAAAGCGTAAGTAAAAAGAGGAACATGTAGCGCGGACTGGTGCGGTAGGAAGTCCGCGCAGTGTCGAGGTTGCAGCAGCGCTGCATCACATTTAATATTGAAAAAAATCGCGCGTGTCCGGTCTGCGAAGACTCGGCAAATGGAATGAGGGGATATGGCGGCTTGACCTTAGCGTTTGCGGCTTAAATTATCGGAATCTTTCTCTCCTCGCGGGCTGCACTTCTCCCCTTTGAGCTGTAGCGCGAGAGCCACGAGAAGTATGGGGGGAGGCGAGAGACGGGGGAAGCGCAAAGAGAGGGAGCTAGGCAACTTCATTTTGCCCGACGGCTATTTGGCCATTCTGGCCTCAGAGTTTCCCATCTGCAAGCTGCTTTTACAAGACTTTATCAAAGAGTCGATGCGGCTTGTGCGCGCGCGCGCCTTACTTACTCTCTCTCTCTCTCTCTGTCCCACGGGCCAATCTCGTAAGAAAATATATAGATGTTCATATAACGGCTTAAGATAACCAAGCGGACAATTCCATTCTTTTATGTTTTCAATTTCGTAAGTGGCTCTCACGAAAGCTCGGCCAAAGTGGGGGAGAGCAAGCGCCGGACGGGCGGAGAGGACACGTGCTTCAATCGTGCACGGCTGATCGAATCTCTCCCTCTCTCTCCCCCCCCCCTCTCTCTCCACGCGCGCGCGTTCGTGCCGGCGAAATTTCCTACAAAAGTCACATACATTGTCGTTATCCAATTGGCCCTTCTTTTCTACTTTTCATGCCATGCCAAGTGTGCTCTCTCTCTCTCTCTCTCTATCTCTCTGTGCTCACTAACCCCGAAATCGGTGCACACGTGGTCACCCTTGTTTATTACTACGTGAACAAACTGTACTCTGCAAGTTTGGAATATTATACCCGGGAGATATGCGATTAATAATAATCTTAAAGTTTCATATTCTGTTGATCGAGAACGAAAAAGAAAAGAGAAAACTAAGAATTAAGTCATCCGACAAAATAATGCGCAGAAAAAACTTTAACTGGATAAATCCACCAACAGATTTCCAAGAAGTACAATAGGCTGACATCAAGGGGATCGCTATACGCTATACGTAGCGAGTCGAGGGGAGATGCCTCGTGTCCATATTGTACTTTGAAAAGTTATATCTGTCACATCAATCCTCAAAGTTTTTATCTGTAAGCTTTGCACTCTCACGAAGCAGATAATAGCTCTAGAGTAAAAATCCCAGGCTGTTCGCGCATGTTAATCACTAGTATATCCAGGTACACAAAGGCAGCTTCACTATTTCCTAACAATCCTTCCTCTGATCGCGTCTCTCTCTCTATATACTGCGGTCGATTTTAATTACAAGATCATCAGCCGTCGAGAGCGTATTCGATGCAGCGCCCGGCAATCTGCACGAAACAAAGGAACACATTTAATACCGATTAGTCTGGCGGGCCAAACATGAATTAGATCGGCTAATCGAAATGGGGAGGTCCTTTCACGGTACGTCTGTTGGCGTTCTGCAGCGCTCTGCCCTCCCTCTCTCTACTTCGACATCGAGACAGAGATCAAGCGCGCAAACGCGTATACACGAGAGGGATGCAGGGCTGGTGGCGTGGTGAGGGGAGGCGAGGGGGCGACAGAGTTGTGGCCCGTGTTTGTCGTCTACTCATGAGAATTTACGTCGCTCGGCAGCTGACATCATCTTCGTCGACTGCGCACAGCACCTTCCTTGGCCGCCCTGCGGAAGCGCTGCGGAGAGCCAAGCTGACTGTGTACTTCGCTTCAGCTGACAATCTAACATTATCCATCTCGCCGGTGGTGCCCCGAGCTCATTTGCCTGTCGCCCTAGTCTGCCGACCCAAAATTCTAATACATATAGTTTCACCCGAAGAAATCTTATTTTTTTTTCTTCTTTGTTTTTTCTTTTCTATATATACATTCTGAAAATTGGATTTTTTCACTCATAGAAATAGCACAACTTGTATCTGAAACCGATAGTCGGTGTATTACACGCGCAACGATTCGAACAAAAAACCCGAAAAATATACACGAGTAAAGTTACCTTTATATAACGGATATCCGCGAAACTTGCTCGATTCGTATATATAGATGTAAAATTTATTGAAATATTTTTAACTTTTAGCCCCGAAAATATCGTCTCATATGAAATTTGATTTCGGGGATGAAATTGACGCTGGCTGAATTTCGCGTGATTGATATCCCAAGTTTTAGCGTTATATGTTTTTGTCCCTATATACATCCAGGAAAGAAAATAAAATCCAAAGATTTGGGATCGCGGTGCTTTCCATCGATTGCGGTCTGAAAGCAGTTCCACTGACTCGCTCCTAAAGTTTTTACTTTTGTTCTCCTTTTCCTTCCGCATGAATGCGAGAGCGTAAGAGAGAGATAGTCGATAATGTCGGTGCAAGGGGATAGTAAAATATTGGCTAGACCGACTGACGCCGTGGCGTCGACTGCGACGGCGACGGCGGCGGCAGCGACAACGACGACTTTTTCATCGCCATAGGCATACACGCCCGTTCGCTATACTATCTTCTTGTTTCTCTCAATTTTTTTCTTTTTTTTATACGCTATCCTCGCAGTTCTTCCGACACTTTTTCCATTCCCTGCGCGTCCTTGAGATTTTTATCCGAGTTGTACATGCCCGCGCGCTACTTCCCCATCAAAACAAAATTATGGGTCTTGTGCAGGAACTCGAAGTATAATACATGTAGCGCAGAATCTTTTTGTTGCATTTTTTTATTCACTCGAGGCGCTAGCGGAAACCAGCGCAAGTGCAGTGTAAAAATGGGAGAAATTGTCAAAAAGTTTTTCGCTAAAAATGCTAAAGCACCGGCGGAGAGCCGCACATTTAAAATGCGATACCAAGAATTAAACATTTCACTTTTCGCTTTTTGTATGAATTATTTATTTGCATTCTCTGCAATTCGAGCAATTTTTTGTTCAGTTAAATGAAGGAATTACCGGGAGAGAGAGAGAGAGAGAGAGGGGGAGGGAGAGAGAGAGAGAGAGAGAGAGAGAGAGAGAGAGAGAGAGGGAGAGAGAGAGAGAGAAATGCTGTAACTTTAATTTAAAATTTGTCACACACACTTTCGTGCTATGAAAACTGACCCACTAATCACGTCGCGTTGCAACTGCTGCGGCATGCTTTTTAATTATACCCTCGTTTTAACCTAGAGCGCATATATATCCTTTATGTAGGACATTCTGAAGTCGTTATTTATTCTACAAAAGCCAGCGCTGAACGTTAGCGGTCTCGGAATAAGTTCTTTTGCGTGCGGGAATTAATGGCAGGACGATTAAACATTTTGCTCGCAATGTGTATATGAGAAAATCCAGAATTTATTTGCGGACCTCCCTCCTTCATTTCCGCTTTACGCGGCCCCAAAAGCGGTCAATTTTTTTTTTTTTTTTTTTTTTGAAGACACACCTTCCGGACACGGTTCTTCTCCTTTCTTATGTGACAAAATACACGAGAAAACTCGTGTACAATTGAAAACGTCTTTGTCTCACATTCTTTTTCAAAGTTGAAATTTTCCAAGAATAGGGCCAAAAAGCCCTTCTCATTAAATCTCAGCCATTTAGCCCAGACACGATATAATCAAACTTTCAAAAAAGAAATTAAAACTAAAAACTGTCGATTTCTTCAAAAGTTATAAGGGTTTGAAGATGAACGTCGAAGAGGCATAAAAATGCAAACATCGCAAGAATCGGCGGCGCCGATTTTGAGAGCAGAAAGAAGAAAAACCGCGTCCGGAAGGTGGTGCCTTCAACAACAAAAATTTGTTTTGGGGACGCGTAAAGTTGAAATAAATTCTGGATTTTCTCATACTTATATAAACTTTAACAATATAGCTTCGTGCTCCTGGTAGAAAATTAACCATAACTTGACCAGAATATGGTTAATTTTCTCAGAATCTGACGAATATCCGATCAAATAAAATCATTATAGATTAGGTAATGATGCTCACTGCAACACTCATTTGATTATGAGTAGGTCTATGTTTAGTGAATAGATTGTTTCCGAATGTGCTCCATTTTAGATCAAAGCGGTGCAGTTAATATCTATATAGGTTTCTAACGTCTCTTAGCGATATACACATACTTATACACAGTAAAGCATAGGTGCAGTATTGAAGAAAAAATACAATAATTACATTCAATATATCATAAACTTTTCATTGCGGAAATGAAGAAAATATAATTAGAATTATTTTGAAATAATGTATCAGAAAAACATTACCTATGACTATGTGAGCGAAGTTAGAAGTTCCAAGACCCATTTTGTGCATGGATAAAGCATTTTCAATATTTTGTCTTTGGTATATAACCACCGCATAAAGGATTTTTATGAGACAAAGCTTATGTCCTTTGTATTTTGGTCATACTTATGATTCGATAAGTTACAAATATGAAAAATTTCCTAATTTTAGGTTTTCTTACATTTTTTTTGTGATTTTTACTATTTAAAAATGACTTTCAGAACTTCCAACATAGCTTACATAAGTCAGAGGTAATCTCTCTGTGATAAATTACTTCAAAATAATTCTAATTATACAGGGTGTCTGAAAAGTCCCGGAACACCCTAATAATTTTCTAGGTAAACTGATTTTGGAAAAGGTCAAGATGATTCTAGGAGTAACTTTTG